>JAVFBX010221976.1:0-11314 GCA_034783855.1 Mopalia kennerleyi | reverse complement strand
AGGGCCTAGAATAGACCCCTGTGGGACGCCACATTCAATAATCGAAGGGGAAGAAAGATGGGTGTCGATTTTAACAGCTTGGGTTCGGCCAGAGAGGTAGCTCTCGAACCATCTGTTAGAAATATGGCGAAAGCCATAGTGTTTCAATTTATTGAGGAGAATTGAGTGATTAACTGTATCAAATGCTTTGGAAAGATCAATAAAAGTTGCAATGCTGTAGTTTTTCTTTTCCTGCTGTTCAATAAGGTAGTTGTATAATAAACTAGCAGCATGCGTTGTGCTATGGTTTGAACGAAAACCGAATTGCTGTTCTGAAATAACGTTATAGTCATCCAGGAATGTTGTAACAAAATTTGCACATAATTTTTCAAGAATTTTGCTAAGACTAGGCAGGACAGAAATAGGTCGATAATTTTCTGGTGCCGTAGTGTCACCAGATTTAAATATGGGAGTGACTCTGGCTACTTTCAAAGAGACTGGAACATAGCCCGTGCTAAATGATAAATTGAAAATGTGAGCTAAGGGCTGCGAAATAGAAGAAGAAACAAGTTTGAGATCGACCATTCGAATGAGGTCGACCATTCGAATGAGGTAGAACATCGACGTTGTTTGCGTTGATTCTTTCCCTTTCTTGACACTTTTATATAATTAAAGGGATAGACCAATGAAATCGACCTAATCTTATTATTTTTCAAAGACAAACATATGTATTGCGCTTGCATTCGAGTAAGCATAGCCATTAATTTGTTAATTTAACAGTCGCGACTGACGTCATTGTTCGATAACACGGTTGATTAACAGTGTCTGCGTTTGCTTAAGGATGCATTGGAAGGCATCTGTAACAACACGGCGTATACACAAGCTTGGTCATCCAAGCGCAATGTTCATTTGTTGTATACATATTAAAATAGCTCTTTGATTAGCATGTTTACAGCTAATATGTGTTTTTAAAAAATCAGTATTTTTGTACCAGGTTGATATGTAGCAGTTGTTGTTGTTTTGCTTAAGGGCGGAACCCTCACTTTCGGCTTTATATGAAAGCATCAACCAGTACAGGCAATGGGGGAAAGCCACGATTAGATGATTTAACTACCGTGCTTTCGAACAATGACGTCAGTTCTGCTTTTTAAATTAACTAATTAACAGCTATGCTAAATCCATTGCAAGTGCAATACAGATAATTGTCTTTGAAAATGTGCAATAAAAATAATAAGTTATGGCCGAAAATCAGTTGTCTTTCCCTTTAAGAAATGTATTAACCGCACAGAAAAACAAAGGCCGTTTTAAATATAGCTTCTATATCATAAACCATTCGTGAGCTGCACACTAGCAATGCTTGTCTGAAAGTGGAATAGGCCAAACTGCTTTGGCAATAGCTTCAAAACCACACAACTAAACAGAAATTTAGAGACACATTTGGCAAATATGCTCATTATGTTTTCTTCTGCCGTCCAGCTTTGGATATTCCTATCCGCAAACATGACACAGATTAACAATTTTAAACCTGTAACAGTCACACTTATACATTAAAAGGCAGTGTAAACTAACGTACAGAGAAACCTTCGTTAGAAATATGATATGTAGACGTAATGCCGTCCGAGTGAAGTAAAAAACTGAAAAACAACTGACCCAAAATATTTTGAAAATCTTAGATTTAGTCTTATGGCACCCACGCCTTCGACTCCAAGCCGGGAAAGGAACTAATACATCTTGCATATAAGTTGAAGTTACCATGGCAACTAGTATGGTCCTGAGGATAACAAGGGATATTAAGGAATAAAGCAAAATAAGGCGCATAAACAAAATCATTTGGTAGTATTTTAAAGACATTATCTGACCATTCATATTTCTGAAACAGCATTTTAGAATGGATTGGTTCAATTTACGATTTAATAACTTATCTATAGACGATGAATATACATTTGTCGAATACTATGACGTTTTTCGAAAGGTGTACGGACGTTCATGACCGTCCTACAAAGCCTTGCATGAAGGTCACAAATGTCCGTACACCCTGAGAAAATTGGCTTTAAGGACTTTATTATTCGTCACACAGTATGTGCGATTTAATTAACTTCAACCATTACAAAAATGAGTTCTACGTCGATGCGATCTTTGTTTGTGATCCGAATTATCTCCCCCGATGACCAGCGCTGCCATGCCAACGGGGTTTTCAGCCAGCTCGAAAGGGTCAATAACATTTAAAAAAAGACCAACAAAAGGATGTTTCCGATATTTTAGCCTTACAATTTATCGATAGTAAAGCAGATATGCTTTTCAAAAAAAAAATCGTTTCTTGTTAAATTGTATAACCATCAATATAGTAATGGTAAACATACTTTGAATATACTCGCGGTGACAAAAACGAAAGTCTTTCGAACTGCATCAATTGAATCGGATAGCTTTGCCTTAGTAGCCAACGTAAGTACGCTTATTTAAGTTTATTTATTTTTAATAATTTTTTTTTACATTTTTCACTGCATTCTATATTTACTTCTTCCACTGGTTGTATTTGTTTGTAGCTGGGACAAGACGCTACTGTCATTAGGGCGTGTTAAAGTGATACCTCGTCAAGTCACGCGACGTGCGTTAGAGTGGGCTATTACTCAGCTCGCATGACTTTTCTGGTAGATACTTCACGTAAACATAGGATTTATAGGATTTGACGGACAAATGACTAGTTTTAGATATAGCTAATCATGCAAATCTCGTATCAAATCGGGATTTCGCCTGAGACATGAACGCCATGCCCTTTTCTACTTCAAGAGCGTTGAGATCAAATGATGTTGTCAATACTGACAATGTCTCTAAAGCCCTCGTCACACTTATTTAAAATCAACAAGAATTAGGCAGAACAACCCGGAAGAAAAAATATAAATATTCCTGCCACATTCGGGAGGGAAAATCAAATTGGTGGCATGACGTGATGTTACCCATGGATGCGACTATAGCAACTAATACAGTTCTAACAGCTGGTCGTGTTTTTATACGAATACTTGCAAAGCATTTTCGTTTTGGTTTTTCTTCGAATGCAGTCAAATGTTTTGAATGCTGGCAAAATGCCGTAAGACTATTAAGAAGGTAGTCAGAATGCAGTTAGAATACACTTCGAATGCTTGTCGATATTTTCCCACTACGAATGCTCCTCGAAAGTTTTGAGCATGAACAAAACTTTCGGACTTGTCACAGGAATTGACCACATCCTTTGGAATGCAGCCAGAATTTTTAGAATATGCTTCGAATATCCAGGAATATACTTCGAATTTTCATTCCTACGATATTCCGGCTCATTCTGTCTCTAGTGTGACTATAGGGCTTGCAATTAAAGGACGTGACAAGTTTGCTGGTGGATTTCACTCTAATAATTATATGCCTGTGTCTTAACCGCTTTTTGGTAAATATTCATGCAAAGGGGATTAAAATATGTTTGTTCAAAACATAAAATGGCCCAAAATAGTAACAAAAAGGAGATACGCTGGCGCATTGCGAGTAATACAGTGGGAAAATGTTAAATGAGATATGAAAGAAATCACACTTACACCACAGCTATTCCCCAATGGATAGAAGCAAACTTGACAAATAGGGGAATAATTTCCACCATCAACAGGAGGAAAGGGGGTACGATTGTTGCCGGACCAACAAACTTTAACAGGTAACCGATCACCCCGGAGAAACTCAGAAGACATTCGATCATCGACGATGCAACAAGAGACAGAACAGTCTGAAATATAAGTCATGTTGTAGAGCAGATACAGGTGAGAACTACTAACTATATATTTATACAAAAATGACAGAACTACTGAACTAGACAAGAGGATATCGTTATCATGTTTATAAGAAAGTGTTCCTAGTCCTTGGAAGTCTGTGGGAGTTAGTTAATTCAGCGAACATAGCTTAAAGGCTGTTGTCTTGAGTCGTCGTCTTGAGGACCACCATCGTGTGAATGACCAGAGCCGGTGCATTAGACAATCCGGTCTCCTTTTTAGCTTTGATCATCTGATTTAAAAGTGTTCTTGCAGCCTCAACTTAAAAAAAAATACACATCTGGTTTTGATACCATAAACAAAGGTTACATATAGAGGAAAAAACACTCCAACGGACACCCGACATGTCTTCACAGATTCCTGCCCGTAGGCCTGCACTGTGAGAGACAGGATACCGATGCCATGAAGCCCATACTTGAATCGGATCTGTACGTTGAAACTCTCGATAATTTTCTTGCGGACACAAGCCTATAGGCAAATGGGCAATTTAATTCTGTTTCATTTACTTAACTATATTAGACTATTTAGTACTTTATAATGATCTGTCGTTCGGTATGGCATTTGAAACACCAAATATACACATTGCTGGGACTATGGCAAGCCGTTTTATCATTTCTAATCTTTTTCACATATGTCAAATAAATGATTTTTTTTTTTTACATATATGAAAAAGATTTCCACATATGTGAATAAACGTAAATATGGAAAAAAAAATCACTCATGTAAAATAAAAAGGTAAGTCTAAGCTATCAACTACAGACTTCTCCCTCACAGCCTTTATTTTGCTGCAATTAATTTTCTCTAAAACTACAATCTGATCATAGCACATCCACCCTCTGCGCTTCGCAAAGCATTTGTTATTTACTGGCAAAGAATGATTCAGGCAAACTACATTTCTTTTATACGCGTACAATTACGACCGATTCCGTAGTGGGCATTACTATACGTCTGATTTATTGGGAAAATAAACTGATGTAGGCCTAGACTACAATAAATATATCGAATAAAAATAAACCCGTCAGATGATTAAATATTCACTCTTTTTTGTCACAGTAATTGGCATTTTTCAGAATAGAATGTATGATTTTGTGTTTAAGTCATTGTTTGCAAATATATGGGAGTGTGTTTCGCTATTCGACTTTTGACAGTCTGCGCTGTGCTTTGTTGTTGTTGTAATTTTGCTGCACGGGACCATTTCCTGATCAAATTCTCAATTTTGGAGTGTGCCGAGGCTAAACTTGCAGAGCGTGTACACTGGCTTAGCTTGTCAGTGGAATATTCTCCTATCGTTTGTGCATTCGTCTTGAAAGAGGATAGGAGCACAAACCAAGGTTGGGTAGTCCCTTGCTCTAGGGGAAAAACCGTTTCTCAGTATTTTTGAAAAGTGGAACTCTGTTGTAGATATGTAAAATAAAAGTTTATTTTACATAAGTGAAATTATTTTTCACATATGTGAAATAGTTAATAGTTTTTGTGTTTATTTTACCTATGTAAAAAAGAATTTATCATATGTTGAAAATAATTTTACATATGCTGAAAAGTATTCTTCATATTGCAGTGAATTTCGCATGTGTCTAAAACACTGGTATGGGCACATGGACCGATCTGAGGACCCTGCTCCTGAGTGGTCTCGTCCGGCCAGATATCAAGGCTGCATGGACAGGATTTGGAGTGATTGAATAGGAATTTTACAGCGGAACATTACATGTGCTCAAAGGATCAGATTGTTACGGCGTTTCCGGCATCTGCTGACCAGAGCTACATGTAGTGGTTCCTGCTGTAAGTAAAACTAACAGTTGTAAACGTAAGCCGAGCTCGTTTGCAACAATATGTAGAATACATTTTCATTCTACATATGTCGAATAGTTTTACACAAAATCTTTTCAACATAAGTAAACATAATCTCACATATATTTACAAGCAAATATATTTTTGTTAGCCGATGGCGAATAGAATATATTTGCACTAAAACTTTATAAATCTGTATGGGCTATATAAGCTACATACATGGTAACATAGACTCTTAGATTAGTACTGGGAACAGAGGGTAGCATATAAGCAACCGCCTGTGTCGAATCTATTTGATAGAATATAGACGTACTCCAGATGAATATCTGAACTAAGCCTATGCGGTTAATACCGGTACTCACAGAAATACAATCAAATCAGAAGGAGATTACAAAACTTGACGACTTATTATGACGACTCTGAAATTATTTCAGAAACACCTTTGAAAGGACCGTGGTGTAAATAAAGCGAATAGCAAGTCATTAAGTTACAATATTTAGCTTGTATCGCTTAAAATATCTTTCACTTTTATTAACCATATCACTGTTATGGGGGTATTAAACTGACCAGTCCAAAAGCTGTCACATGGCCCGCGGTCAGTAGGCCCGTACATTTCTGGTCAAATAATATATTTTACTTGTGGTTGTTTTTTTATCCCTCTTCTTCGCTCGCACCGCGCCCCTCCCCCTAATCCCTCTCTCTTTCTCTATATTTCCCCTCGTTTTTTGGGGTAAAAAAATGCTAAGAAACGAAAGTTAAGCAACTGGTATCGCACAGACAACGGCAGATGTGAACTTAAATTAACAGTATCCTACCTGCTGTAGTCTGTACTCAGACACTGAGTCATCGGATTGATAAGTACCGTTGATACTAACAGTCGAGTTTACTACAAAATTAAAGACAGTATAAGACAGTTATTATATTATTAAGCTAAATGCCATCTGTATGAAAATGGTCTCATTGATTCGCTGTTTTAGTGTAACACGATAGATTCTTCTTTTCTTTCTCATTATAAAGGAGATAAAATAAATAAAACCGAGGATAAGAAAATCTCAGTTCGGTATTAAAATGACAATGCAATGTAAATTGTATCGACACGGCTGGGCTAATGGTTGATACTGCCGTTGCCTTTGGTCCTTTATACTGTGAATAATGATATATATATATATATGCAATATTAAATATATATCCCTGTGCCAGTGTGATTGCTTTTAAAAATATATATAATATTAAAGGTAAATCATTGAACTAGAAACACACAATAACATTCTAATGTGCCTGTAGCGAAACAAAAACATCTGTGCAAAATTTTTAAAAATAATTAAGATTCACCACTTATTATTTAAACCTTTTTCCATTTATTGTGACCAATCCCATGTTTTAAAGTTTCATACGTTTAAAAAAATCAACACGCTTTCTTTGGTAAAGCTATTTTTGTTCTCAGTATTTTAACCATTGTTTAGAAGTGATGTATTTTTAAGGGCCAAACGAGGGGTTATATTTTGCCATGTGTTTGACCGGAATTGTTGGCATCACACAATATTATGTCCATTCAAATGAAGGCATGCCATCCCATTGGTAAATGGAGCCAGCCTCAACAGCACGGCAATAGAAAAGCAAAAAATCACAAGACCTAGCACTAAGTGAGAACAAATGTAATGAAAGACCCCAAGAAAAATCCAGCGTCCCTCTGACCGAGTGCATCCCGACACAACCACAGTTACTTCGATTATGTATCCAGTGGTCTGTGTCGTTAATTACATAATTTACTCGTAAACCACGCTGACCATTACACTTTGGTTTGCTCGGGTGCCAAGGTCATGGTTCAGCAGTGAGCATTTCGGACATAACACAAAGCGATTTGAGCTAACGTTGAACGTAACTGCCATGGCAACTCTATATCCAGTGCTGTTTGTCGAGGCAATGACGTTTTTCGTAAGCTAGGATCGCTTTGTTAAATGTATCCCTGGGGCCCGTTTTACACAACTTCCTATGCAAGGGTCAGTATGTGTAAGACTAGACTTTCACATTTCTATCCCTTGCTGTAATTCGAAGGAAAAACGTGGCAAAAATTTAACTGGACTATGGTTGAAACATGTCGCCCAACCAAAACGTAGTTTACACATCAAAGTCTACAACAAACAAGCGTGGCGCCACTGCCAATTAGCATGTCTGTGGTGACGCCAGGACACGTGTATATATAGCCTATTTGTCATCCTTTGTTTAGACGGCCTCTATCTTATTCTAATAAAGCACCAATCTGATTGGGTAGAGTAAAGAGAGGTCCTCCAAAAGTAGCTGTTGTAAACTCTAGCTAACTCAGGTTTTATCGCCTATGGAGGCAAGGTAAGAAAAAAAGAGAGGCTTAATGCGACGATCTTCTTTTCCGCCTTGCGTCTCAAAGCGATCTCAGATTGCGTGAAACCATGGCGACCAGTTCTGAAGGTATAGTGTTACCATGGGATTAACTTGTACGTCAGTATACTATAACAGGTTCAACCTAAGGTACGCTTAATGTGTGGAAGGCGACCCACATCTTTCAGTGCTACACTCACAATGTCCTTACAAATATCGAAACTGTAAGAAAGGGATAACGGAAATCGACTTCAATTAAAACAACAAACAAACAAATTATATGCTCAGTACCACGACTAACGAGCCATACCGTCAAATGTTCGCCATTTCTGTCTGGTTGGTCTTTTCTGTTTCATCGAACCAGTGTTCATGTGCGGAAATCGACTATAATCAGCAAAGTTAAATCTTGTAAAGCATCAATAGAAAGCTCACTTGCAAGAAATAAACATACCCATATCTGGACATCTGTATTCATCACCTGAATATCGATCTATTACAGCAAACGTATGGTATAAACTTGCTCCTTGGATAAGCGGAATCCTTCAAAATAAAAACGTCTTTTTAAAGAGCCATAATAATGCAGTAAAGAAACGACTAATTGTCTTATACGTCTTAGAGAGCAAGTCACGTGGTATACAGAACACCATGTAATGGTATTAACGTCTGGCACACTTTGTGTTGGACATTGCTTCTTCCCACCATAAAATTTAACGTAGAATACATCAACATTACTGTTAATCATACCAAGTGAGACTTGGATTAGAATAATACTATAGCTCTTGAGAACGTACCTTTTGAAAGGTGAAAACCGTAAAGGGAAAGGCAATCAGGATGAGTCCGGTCCTTACCATTCGTCTTCAATATGCATTTTTCCAGACAAATCATGATGTGTCTTTCCCAAAATGACGCATTAATTCTTTGTTTTTCTCGACGGTTTACATGTTTAAACCAAATCAAGTTACTTCTTAAAAATTCAATTTCTCAAACGACATTGATGTTATCACTGTAATCTAATCTTAAGACAGAGTCAACATTCAAATATGCGTGAACTTACATTAATTGCTGTATAATAAATACTTGTGTAATCTGCTTTTCAGGAAAGACATAATCACAAACAAAACAGCATTCGTGGTTTGAAACCCTTATATTTGGTCGCATAGCCTTGGCAAATCAGAAAAAGCACATTTTCAAAACAGTCTGTCTAGCCTCTCGGCGCCCACAACATGTGAGTGAAAACAATTAAATCCCTGCTATAACAGTGAAATTGTTTCAACTACACTTATTAACATGAATCAAACGTAGTCTTGAAGTATGATACCTGAATCCAACCGTTGCCTGAATGAAGGATGTCAGTCCCGTGAAAAACAACATAGTACTGAAGAGTTTGACACTAATAGTGGGTGATCCACACACGGCCATTGAGAGCAGCGTGGACATTGTTACTGCTGTGGAAACCATACTGACAGCCAGCTGAAATATAAGTAAGAAAACAACTAAATCGTTGGGGTGAGTTTTTTTTACAGATCAGCCGGAACAAATCACGCGAAAAATGCCCTCTTGGTTCTGCTGTCAAATATTCAGCTCAAATAGAGCCGAATTAAGGTGCAATTCTTAAATAGTCACCAGTTGGCAAATTCACCGTTCGGTCCTGTTTTTCACTGACACAATAGCTTAGTGAATTCTGATGTATCGTATTGGTATTGACAAAACGTTTTTTTTTTAATCAGAAAAAGTATATCTGTATAATTTTGTCGAATAATCAGGTTTATTTTCTGATCGACGGCAACAAGCAGA
Organism: Mopalia kennerleyi; assembly: GCA_034783855.1. Classification (NCBI taxonomy): domain Eukaryota; kingdom Metazoa; phylum Mollusca; class Polyplacophora; order Chitonida; family Mopaliidae; genus Mopalia; species Mopalia kennerleyi. Next base: position 1,613 of record JAVFBX010221976.1, on the reverse strand, counting down.
ATAATGAGCAGTAATCTTTTGTTATTTTGGGATAACACTTTCTTAGTTTGAATAGATTCTAGTTCAGAAAATTGTGCAGGTTGAAACCGGAATCTATAATCTGTTTCTAATCAAATTTAAACCAAAAATATTAACATTAATCTATTATTCGCTTTCTAAAATACACTAAAATCGATTACAATGAAATTTTGCAGGTCTGAATGTTATTGGCCAAACTGACTACAGAATCGATTATCAATAAGTTCAAACAAATTCTTGCTAGGAATAATAACATTTAAGCATCTCTCTATTGGAGTTAAATATGCTGACTGCCTTTTTGTAAACTAGTGAATTTGACAAATTGTTTTATGTGAGCGTATGATTTACTTTCTTTGCTATAGTTTTCGATAAATCTACTGTTTCAATGGCGATTACTGACACTTCAGAGTTTGTCTGAAGGAACACAGGAACTAGTTTATTCCTTCAAAGCTGTCTATCCTAGATTTTGTCCAAAATTTATAATATCCTAGTTCCGTTTTATTTTTGGCAAGATCAGGTTGATCCATTACGCATGCGCTAAAAACATCCGGTAGTCAACATTACGTATTTACGTGTCATATTATTGCTTCCATTCACCTCCAAGATAACTGTACCGGTATGGAAAGTGTTCAAGGATATTCCGACATGTTTAAGTAAAGCGATCTCAATATAGCGACAATCAAAACACGGTGATTGTAATTCTATAGTCATGTGGCTAACGGCGGCCTGTTTAATGAGTAACATTGCTGTGTTTAATTTGTTTATAGCACTGGAAGATTAACCTTCCACAGGTATCGAAATGCCTTCAATTTTATGGTCGTGCTATAGTGTCAATTATTGTTGGAATACACAGCCGTCATACAAGAGAAATTACCTTAAGGTCTTGCTGGACCCCTTGGGATCAAAGTTAACTAATATTTTTTTATCGATTGGATTCATAGTTAGGTATTCAAACTATATTTTGGTGAAAAAAATCATTCGAAATTCTAATCGCAAACAGTTAACTTGGAGCCTATAATTTAGTTTTCCCATGATCATATATTCAAGTCGCAAACTTTAATGAATATTTCTGAGATTTTTAAGCAGACTCTATATTTTCCAAGGCATATTTCTAGAAAACTATTTATGTTCAAAACTTCAAATTTGTACCATTGTGAAGAGCACAATGCGATCTAGTAACCGCGATGTCTCATTTTCGTCCTGAACTTTTAAAAAATATTTTCTGAAAGTTGTATTTTACATTTTTATAAGACTTCCCAAGGTAGGATAGACGAAAAAAATCCACTGGGATCGTTCTTATCAAAATTTAATAAAAATGAGTCAATCTTTACTAGTTCAAGGACTATTCTACTCGGTCAATTAATATATTGAGTCTTATCATTATTGCATTTCGAGAAATAAACCATAAAAATGTAGTCTACTTATTTTGAAATATTTTTAGAAATAATAATTGGATTTTCCACACATGCACATATAAGTAATCCTGAGTATTTAAGCTTTCCAAAAATATATATTTCAAAAAGCAATCACACTGGCACAGGGATGTAGATCAATTAAAATCGATAAATCATCTTATTTTCTAGATAACTTCCAGA
>JAVFBX010221965.1:0-11315 GCA_034783855.1 Mopalia kennerleyi | reverse complement strand
TATATCTCATCCTGATGTCCTATTTGTGATGTCTTTTTTTATATCTCATCCTGATGTCCTATTTGTGATGTCTTTTTATCTCATCCTGATGTCCTATTTGTGATGTCTTTTTATCTCATCCTGATTGTCCTGTTTTTGACTCATCTTGTATTTGTTGTCAGTGGTGTCCAGGCTGGTTTCTTTTACCCATTGAGCTGGAACTCTGTTATGCGAGTGAAATAACCGTAAACATGGCTTAAAACCACAATCAAACAATCTCTCCAACTTGTTAATGCACATGTCTATGTAAGTGAAATAACCATGAGTGGCATTAAACAAAAAGCAACTACATATATAGTTAGGAAATCTAGAACATCATGTCTGATTTATTCTTTTTTAAAAATCTATTTGACAGGAATTAAACCCCAAGCCCCATGCCCGTGTTGTTGTGCTGATGGGCTCCCCCTCAGACACCACTCACTGTGAGAAAATACAAGCCTGCTGCAGGAAGTATGGAGTGCCCTGTGAACTGAGGGTCACTTCAGCTCACAAAGGAACGGAGGAAACAATGTCTATTCTTGCCTCATATGAAGGTAGGTCGCTCAGAACTAAGTTGCTACGAGAAGCCAGTTTGTATTGTATTGTGTTTGGCTCGGAGTTGTCATTACCTCCAGTAGTGTTGAGGTTAGTTTCCTTCACCAATAGTGCTGGCAAGATAATAAGTGAGGGAATTGAACCATAAATATTGTGTAAAAATCAAGCATAAATCCTTATAAAATGGTACATTGAGTCTCTTTCAATGTACCATTTTTTATTTTGTATTCTGTGCTCACACTGCTCAGAGCATGTCTGCTGTGCTCACAATTCTAGTTTCATAAGTTAATGTGATGATTTGTAGCTGTGGTTTCTTTCAGGTGAAGGAATTGCCACAGTGTTTATTGCAGTGGCGGGCCGTAGCAATGGGCTCGGACCAGTATTATCTGGAAACGCCACGTGGCCAGTGATCAACTGTCCACCGATATCAGCTGATTGGGGAACGGAAGATATCTGGTCATCACTAAGGCTGCCTTCAGGTGGGTAAAGTCTAAGTCTTTATGCTGTAAGGATATTATTAGAAAGTAAATAGCAGTCCATTCCCCAATGTCCTCAACATCTGAGTTTAGGTCTGCAGCTGTCGTCCTCCGATTCCATCACAGTTTGAGTCCCCCTGTCAACCTCCCGTGTATGAGAGAGCCACAATATGGCACTAGCAATATTTTTTTTTCTCGTTTTTCTCTCTCATTCTAGAAAGACAGATTGAGAATTGGAGAATCTTCCCTCATATGAACGGAATACTCTTGAGTCAATGTTAAATCCCAATCAAACAAATAAATGGGCAAAATAAATTTTAGAACTGTGTTAAACACCAATCAATTAATCAATCAGTCCAACAGGTACCGGCAATGCAATATTATTATAAAAACTGAAAAAAATGTTGAGTATGATTTTCAATACAAATCAAATATGTCAATTGTTTCGATAAATATATGGGTGATTGCTGTTATATTTTGACAGGTCTTGGATGTTCCACAGTGATTTCCCCTGAATCAGCTGCTCTTCAAGCTGCACAGATACTGGCTCTTTCTGATCATGTGATCTGGTCCAAACTTCGCGCCAGCCAAGCGAACACCTGGATAAACCTCAAAGTAGCAGATAAGAAAGTTCGAAATGACCAGTAAAACATCTTGAATACTCCCTGGTTATTAAACATTATTTTCATAAGAATCCTGTCTCCTCATCGCAACTTATCCCCTAGTCTCCTGTCACGGCACTGTTACAAAAGTTGATGTTATTTTCAATGCGTATTAGGATACTTGAGGTGCCAAAACTCATAAACTCATTAACAGTGCTTGATTCTGGTGTACATCACTGGTTATCATCGTACATTTTGAGTATAGATGTAACTCCTTAAGTGAAATCTTCATTTTGATCTTGGATTCACTTCATTTGTCCTGTTCTGTTTTCTCATTTTGTAACTGTCAGTAATCTCATAATAAATCATGCTTCATAACCAATGCTTTCTTCTTGGGGGTGTAATTGTGTACAAAACATAACAAAGTTATACGGAGTGAAAAGGACCTGTTCACTATGATTGAAGTGTATCCACCCGGTTGAGACCAGTACAAGTGTGTTTTTCTATATTAAAAATAAATAACACTTCATGCAGCTATTTATGACTGTGCTGTGGTTCCGTTTTAGGAAGTACAGTGTCCCCATGTAAGTTAAGGATACTCTACCCCCTCAGCTCAAAATTTGCGATTTTTATTATTATTGCATATTCAAAAAGTTCAATACTGATCTTTATCCTAAAGCAGACCTGATAAAAAAAAGTTGGAATACTGTTAACATTGATGATAAAACTGGACTAGATTATTTACAAAAGTGGTGTTTTGACAATCAATTAAATACTGGTAGCTACCTGAAGAGGATCAACAGTCTGTCCGCTGTGCATATATGCGTATCAGCAGCTTCCGTGTATTGTATATTGAGCACTTATTATCGGCTGTCTGGGTTGGCAATGTATATACACTCACTTACACCACATGTTGTTAATTGGTGTTAGTATTTTTAGAGATAGATCACAGCTTGAATGGAATTCAACAATTGACACTGTTAGTTTTTGTCAATTTTATAGAAGAACTGGTAGATTTCACAATATATATATAAATAATTCTTTGCAAAACATACATAAATTGATATAGTTACAAGTCAAAATGTCACTATTTTGACTCATTTTTTTTCTTCAATTTATGACCTTCAACCCAATAATGCAAGAAAACCAACACAAACAAGAAAAAAAATGATAACCATAAGCGTTTTTTGGGGTTCATATAATGTATTACACGTTGATGTACAATTGAACAGTTGCCGTAAATGGTGTAAAGGAAGTAGCAATTTGAAAAAGCGGTAGCAAAACTTTACTTTTAGTTCAAAATATTTTTTTTCTGTAAGTTTAAGAAAAAAAACAATTTCTTTATTGTTCTGCGGAGAAAGACCATTCAGAATATATATACATGTGTTGCAAAATTCACAGTAGTTCATAAATAAAACGGCTAAATGTAAAAACACTCTGTAGTGGGGTTAGAGTATTCTTAAATACCTTTCACAATGGGTGGTTGAAGGGAATTTCCTTTAATCCAGGTGCTCTCCGAGTCGGACTGGTGTGTGTTGTGATTGTCGTGTCTTCTCATCTGTTGCCAGTGACGTCCAAGATTGTTTCCTTCGGCCACTGCCGACCTGACTACGTATTTTGGGAGTATTGTTTAAACATAATTTATGCTGAAGACACAAATACGCTTTTTAAAACCTTATTTATCTCCATTATGATGAGTTTGAAAAATGAAATATTGCCCTATATCTTGATAAATCGACGGAGAAAACCCTGAAAGCTTGTCGAATTTTTCTGGTCATTTAAGTATGGTGTAAAACCCCAATCAAGCAACCATGGAGCCCGCTGCCGTGATGTAGTGGTTAGCGAGTCCGCTTTCTAACGCCTACTTAGATGTACCGTTCACGGGATCGAGTCCATCTGTCGACCCTCCGGTATATGAGTGGGTCAGAAGATTTGGCTCCGGCAATCGCGGGGTTTTTTTTCACGAGGTTTCCTCCGGGTTTTCCACCATAACAGTGTGAAGTGGACAATCCGTCGACATTTAAGTGAAATACCCTTGAGTACGACGTTAAACCCCAAACAATCAATGAACTTGGTGGTTAACCTGTCTGAACAGGGTCAATAGCTTCCCTGTTCTGGGGCCGGTTCCACAAAGCATTTTCTGAATTAAGTCAAAATACTAAATTTGATACTTGTGCCACTTGCCTGACCTTACTTTAAAAGTTATACCTGTAATTGTGACTTGCTTACGTTATAATAATTATGCTAAAATATTAAATGTTAATGTAAAATTAAATTTAAAACTGAGAAATGTGAGGACCTTTAAACATTTTGACTTAAGTATAAAACTGCTTTGTGGAACCGGCCCCTGGTTCTGTCTTTGGAAAAAGTTAATACACAAAGCAAGTACTCTTTTATTCTCGGAGTAGCACCGGAAAGACGTTGAACAAGTATTACAGGGAAAACATTTTGAAGTTCAACTCGTATTCCAAATTAAAGATCTAAAAGAAACCCAAGTACTCAACGTGGAAAGTAAGCGGAGAAAGAGGTATGTCCGTGACGGACATTGCTCTGAACTAAGTCTGCTTTATACTTGATGTTTGCAGCGGATAGCCAGAATAGGGCGCACACCGAAGGTAAGCAGTTGTTTACGACGAATATACTTATATATCCCATTGTACGGGCCTTTGATCGACCGTCTGAGGAACATCTTTGTCGGGAACTAGTCAAAGTTTGTATGACGAATTAGACTAGAAACGACCCATAACGGATTTGGATTGGATATTTAGATATAAATATTTTCTGGTCATTCGCGGTGAACATTACATCTTTGTAATCGGCAATAACAAATAGATTTGTATATATAAGTAAGCAGCATTGTCTTTCTCTACGTAAAAAAATTAATACCGGGTATATATTGGCGAGCTGATTAACGTGTATAATATTAATAACTTGTAATATTATATTATTACGTTGACTTATTTATAATTTAAATATTCCAGTATGTAGTGGCTTAACTAAACTCGTACGTGAAAGAGCGACGAAAAATACCTGATACATAATTATAATAGTTAGGCCAACATATAAGCCATATACGCGTTATTTACCTGCACTTGCCATCTCTCTGATGATGGAGATAGTTACCCCCGAAAGCTTCGAAAATATAATTTTATAATTTTGTATCGAGTATTTTCATTGCTCTTTCTCTTGGGAGTTTATTTGTCGTTGGTCTTTAAACTACATGTAATATCTTCCCTATGTTAACAACCGTTATATCATAAAGACCTGTGGAATATACCTCGGACTTCTCAAACAACAAGAGACTCCTTGACAAATGTTGACATTACGATGAGCTGTATTTATGCGAAACTGGAAGCATGAAACAGTACAGTTCTCAACAAACAGGAATAATCTTAAGACATTACAATAATTCTGATCAGTCAATTAGAATCCACATTAATCACATGTCTTTGGTATTTTAATATATGAAATATGATATACCGCTTAATCACAGCAACATTTAACATTCTTATAGGAAGAACGTGTTTGAATTAAGTAAGAATTAGTAAATATACATTGGCGAGGTAGCACCTAGAATAAGCCAGAACGAAATAAAGTATACGTATTCTGTTACGTAATTTCTTGCAGGCCATCGCGCGTACTGGCTCATTCATGAAAGCTCGCTGACCCAGTTTTCAAAAGAAAACCTTTAGTCGGTGGTAAATTTATATCCGCCATAACCTCTTTAAGAAACAATTTGGTCAGTGATTGCAAATTAACGGAGATATACTAATACATAAAAAAAATAGTTTTTTTGTACCCCCAAAATCCTATTCGAATAGTCACACTTGAAGAGGATCTGGAAACGGTCTGTTTCCCTTAAATTCATAGAGACGTCCTTAAACCTTACGTCTGCAGCATTCGAAAAACAATTTTAGAAAAATGTGATACTGTCGGAAAGATGTAATGGATATAAGGTTTACACGGCATTGTGGCTTGCTCTTGATGATGCTTTCCAGACTATTGCGTGCAATATATTGGTCTTAAGTAGCCATGGAATTCGGTGGTTTATTTCATACATTAAATTAAATTAAATCAAGGCGTGAAATCCAGATCAAAACAAAAACATAAATGTTTTGACAACAGTTTTGTTTTTACAAATTCTTATTTGAAATGTGCTCGCCAAATATATATTACACAATACGAATGGTGCATCGCGTACGTATTATCAACATATTAAATACATGGTTATTTACACTTCGATCAATATGCCAAATGGAGAATTATACATATAAGAGATATTACAAAATATACAAAATGAAACTTAGAAAACGATTTAAATGAACTTTACAGATATGAAGAAAAACATGATTCCTATCTATATATTCCGTTTGTGCCATTAACAGTTCCTGGCAGATATCGCCATTAAAATACTGTTCAACATACAAGCTTCACGCCTATACATCACATGGGGAAATGTGAAAAGGTAGCCAAATTTCTGTTATACAACCTTTATAGTTTAAGTTTATGTAACTAATGAGGTTATACCATAGGAGTAATGTCTGAACATCGCATAACAAAAGTGAACAGTTTGTGTATATTAACGAGCTCACAAATGATAACCAAGTCCCAAACAGCACCATTTCCTGTATCTGGCACAATTAGGAAACCCTTCTATGGCACTGTGATCCCCTGCATCTCTTGTATACCAGATAATACTTCCTAGAAGATCTCGTCAGTGGGACTGTTTCCGTTTTGTGCGTTCTGAAGACTGAACTGAGCCCCTTTGCGACCTGGGAAGTACCGAGACCCTTTATCCAATGCTGTGGACTTAAAACAAGAAAATTACATGTTTATCTTTTTCTCCAAGCATTAGCAGATGTTGAAATATAAATATGATTTTTATCGCATCCTATACTTTAATGTATAAACATTTAGCTTCTTGTAATCACAGAAATATCCGCGGAACCGAAAGAAAGTCCAAAACCTTTCAAAACTCGTTTGTCCCAGATATCAGATAGCCACGACGGCCAGGTAACATAATTGACCTACTCATAATGTGATGTAAGCAAAATCTCGAGGTTTCTTTTCAATACTCGAGTGGTCACATGGTCAAGAAGTTGTCCTATAACTTACTGTTATAAGGGCTATTCCAGCTGATGTAGACTTTGGTTTCCTCAAGAAATGGGAGTTTAATTCTTTCCTGATCCCAGTGTGTATATCTGTGTCTCTGGCAGTATCGTCCTGGAATGAAAAACACAGGCTAGAACTCTGATTCTTTATTATTCATTTATATTTCGAAGCACTTTCTTAAACATAAATTAAGGCCAAAGTTAGACGAAAGTATAAAGAACCGTTGCCTTTAAACGCAACTAAGTTAATGTATTTGAAAAGTATATATACAACCAGGTAATGCCATACAGTCCCCTCTATAAACATGGTCGCGCAAGCTCATTATTCATCAGTTTTCGTGTTAGCAGGCGGTTGCCTTGTATTCCTTTGTGTGTTCTCTTAACAATTACGAAAGCAATTTTGTTGTGACGTCTTGCACTGGTAATGGCTCGTTTGGTCACGTGATACCTTGTTTTCGTGCCTGTGTTGTATCGAATTTTCTCATTGATTGGTGGCACTGACGTCACAAGTTAGTTTCCTTCAGTGAAACAAGAGATACGCCGTTTTGTGGTGAAATAACCTTAAGTACGGCGTAAATCCCCACTCAAACACCTAAACAAAGAGCTAACTATAGTGTGACTTACAGAGACCCATGGATGCTGCATGACCTCGTCTGCTGAGAATCTATCTGCTGGGTTGACTTCTAACATACAAGAGATCATGTCCTAAAATACAACAAGGGAGGATTGTTTGAGATGATGTAGCTTCAGTTTGTACCCTTATGATTACGACTGTTCCGAAAAAGTATCCGTCACATATTTTGATTAATATTATAATTAGTTCTATTTATGCCAACAATACATTCGTTCAGATCTTCACATAACAAAACCACCGTCTTTCCATTTCTGTTGACAATTTTGAGATATAATAGAACTTTTAACTTAAACTGATCAACTTTTACACATCATCACCCTAAAAATAGCCTGAAGACTTACTTTGGCGGACTCGGAAACTTCGTCCCAGAAAGGAGTGGAGAACTCAAACTCTCCTTTCATAATTTTATCGAACAAATCTTCATGGTTTTCAGAGTGGCTGGAAAATAAATTTAATTCATTAAGAACACAAGAAACAACTCTTTGTCGTTAACAATAGATACATTATTTTCCTTTTTGGTTTCTGAAATTGAGCTTAAAACACATGTAGATATTTGTAAGAAACTTCATTTTTTCGTCGTCTTTTTAGGACAAGAATGTAATTTCTCAATCCCTGCATTGATGTAATACTGACCTCACGAAAGGTGGGAATCCACAGAGAAGTATGTATGTGATAACCCCAGCCGCCCACACGTCTATCTTCAAACCATACCTGCTCAACAAGATCATATGTACCTTGAACATCGGCCGAAGCATACATAATTGTTTGTTCACTGTTTCGTTAAATTAATAGTAGGATATATTTATATTGCATGCAGAATCCATTGGTATATTATTACGAAAGATATTTGAAAGTGCAAAATGCTTTTATATTGGCTTCAGTCCCCATATATTCGCGTTTTTACTCCCAAGAAGGGTCTTACATATTCCATATAGTGGTTTGCTTCCACATTTGGTACCAGAGTGTCCGTTCCGTAGAATTAACCTTACCCGGTTTCTTCGAGTATTTCTGGGGCCACATATGTAGGAGTTCCGCAGACCGTAAAGAGAACGTCCCTGGCCACTGTGGCTAACCCAAAGTCCCCTAACTTCAACGATTTGCTGCCGTCCTGGTGCTCGCATACCTGTACAAACACATAATTGTTTTATCAAACAAACAAATTTCGGTAGCTATTGACCCTTTTCTTTTCATACGTTCTTAGAAGAGCACAATCCAAGCAGGCCATAGAAAATGCATCAGGGGACAAGGGATGTTGTCGTGTTCACGTCGTTTCCTTTTTTTTATCGGCATATTAATTTTGAGATGGTAATTCCCCAAAGAAATGGCTCACCGGGTTGCCCATTCACCTAATGTAATTGAATTCAGGCTTAAAAAACTGGCATGAAATTAACCAATGATAAGAATGCCATTTAGAAAGCAAAACGTTTTTAAGTGGATATTCATATATGTCTAACTTACGAGCAGGTTTTCTGGTTTGACGTCACGATGTACTATGTTAAGAGAGTGCAGATATCGGAGTGCGCTGGCCAAGTTATACATCATTCCACTGGCGTCCCGCTCTGTGTATTTAGTGGCAGATGCGATGGCGTCAAATAAATCACCACCCTGGGAAATTAAAATAAAAACGTTTTAGTTAAAAATATAGACAAAAGTAATTTTATACACATAACAGGCAATGGCTTAACTTGTCAAAAAAGAACAAAGTTTAGAACGTAAATAAATATTTTGTACTTTTGAATGGTGAACTATAAGTGAGATAGCAAAAACAGAAATTATGTTGTTTGTACCCTGTTATAAAATATTTTACCAGAAAACTAGTACTAAACGAAACAATTTGTCTTACAGCTTTTAGGAACCTAAGGACAAGATTAAGTGTATGCCAATTGATTGTCATCAATCAAGTTTAGTTTTTGATGTTATTACTAGTTTAAAATGGTAACAAGAAGTAAGCGCTGACTATTGAGGTTAACAAAATAGCTGTAAATGACCTTGACTAACTCCATGATAAGACACAGTTCATCTGGGTAATCGAACTCTTCTATTAACAGAATGATGTTGGCGTGTTTCACCCTCCGTAGAATCCACACCTCAGTCTCTATCATTTGTTCCTGAAAGCAAAAACATGTTTGGTCATCTAATGTATATCAGAGACATCAGGTGTTTCATCGGTTAATATCAAGTATCCAACAATGGCATTGTATAAATGTCTCAAACTATCATGGAAGAAACATTATTGGATTATTTAGTAATACGAGCAAATAGACAAATATCATATAATTAACTGAAGTTGGTTGGCTGTATTTGTATCATTTATTTCCAAGGTTTAATTAAACATCGTCACACAATTCTTACCTTGCCCCGGCATTTCGTCTTATTGATGATCTTTAGAGCATACTGTTTATCGGTTTTGCTGAAGCATAAAGCAACGAGGAACCAATTAATTCCCTATTTCATTTTAACAACTATATGGTTGAATTGGGGAATGCATCATCCTCGACTATCCAGGCCCAAAAGGCGAGAGTACAGGGTCCGTCTAGGCCCCGGATGGCAGGATGAGCCACATGTCGGCCGTTTTCAGCAATGAAATTTAGATTCAGTCGCATAATGAGAATGCTCAGTTTTAACAGAAAGGTAGAAAATACTTTGCTTATATTAACATTTCATTTGTCGCCATGCAGCCGAATCAAATTTAAGTATTGTAACTACACCCTATAGCCATTTGCTTGGGGCGTCTATATAAGCGTCTCTTTATCGAAAGTTTGTTTTGGTATGTTTTTTCAATTAATAGATTTATTCATTAAACAAATTATAAATCTTAGATCCTATCCACTGCTGAAGTGAACATGTTGGGTGATTTTAAAACGGATGAACTAAGCGTTTAGGATTGTGCCTTTACAAGATGAATACATATACACTTACCCACGTAGGCCGATATATATATAGATAAAGAAATATATACATCATTGACTGGTTCTTGCAATCTAACATTAGCGTTACTGGGTACGACTATGTATAATATAGCTGTCTATGAATGATAAAATATGCGCTATAATGACTCCTCACCTGTCAACGCACTCCTTAACAACGGCAAAGTTTCCTTCACCGATCACTTTACCTACTTGATACTTTTGACTGATAGAGGACAGGGTACCATTTGTGTCTGAAATGTAACCACGTGCAAAATCATTTTATAACTATTTTTTAAAAATATATTTTATATAGTAAACATTGCAATAAACATATCCCAATCAAAACTGTAAGGTGTAAATACCAATATAATAAACCATTGTACCACTGCATGCTGTCCTCAGTTAGACGTTTTTAGATGTTTTTACATTTTTCAAGAGAAAGAGTGCACGTGAAAAACATTTTCACAGTTGTAAAATTAAATATATTTTACACAGTAAGAATTCATTTCAACATGTTTAATATTATTTTACACATACCTGAAAATCATCCGCACATATATAAATGATTTCACACATGTGCAAAAAAAACCCCTCACTTTTATTTCAAAGAATTATGCCCAATAGACAACCAGGTTGAGCCACTGCTGTTTGTGAACAAAATGATATGACCGCGTGTGAGATTTTAGGAAGCTCATAACTTCCGAATACCCAAAAGGGAAACGTCTGAAACAAATTTATTATCCGCAAAGTCACATGGGAAAATATAACTTTATTTTAAATCAACTCGCATAACTTCCACTTATTATTTAGTTAATTCGCAGCAGTTGTTTCTTCGACTAACTATTCTGTTACTTTGGTTTCTGTTCTCGTTACTACTTTATAAGTCGAAATTATGGCATAATCCACAATGGAAAAACCCTATTCTTTCCTTACTACATCTTCTCTAGACAAGGGTTTTATATCCGAGCAACTCTCCATTACAACCCTTGTCGGATAACTCGGGTACAACG
>JAVFBX010221954.1:0-11316 GCA_034783855.1 Mopalia kennerleyi | reverse complement strand
TGTTCTTATACTCAGTGATCGAGAACACTACCTCTCGATTACAGGATTGATGTTCTAATACTCAGACAGTGATCGAGAACACTTCCTCTGGATTACAGGATTGATGTTCTTATACTCAGTGATCGAGAACACTACCTCTCGATTACAGGATTGATGTTCTAATACTCAGACAGTGATCGAGGAAACTACCTCTCGATTACAGGATTGATGTTCTTATACTCAGTGATCGAGAACACTACCTTTCGATTACAGGATGGATGTTCTTATACTCAGACAGTGATCGAGAACACTACCTCTCGATTACAGGATTGATGTTCTAATACTCAGACAGTGATCGAGAACACTACCTCTCGATTACAGGATTGATGTTCTAATACTCAGACAGAGATCGAGAACACTACCTCTCGATTACAGGATTGATGTTCTAATACTCAGCCAGTGATCGAGAACACTACCTCTCGATTACAGGATTGATGTTCTAATACCCAGACAGTGATCGAGAACACTACGTCTCGATTACAGGATTGATGCTCTAATACTCAGACAGTGATCGAGAACACTACCTCGCGATTACGGTGTTGATGTTCTAATACTCAGACAAGGATCGAGAACACTACCTCGCGATTACAGGATTGATGTTCTAATACTCAGACAGTGATCGAAAACACTACCTCTCGATTACAGGATCGATGTTCTAATACTCAGACAAGGATCGAGAACACTACCTCTCGAATACAGGATTGATGTTCTAATACTCAGATAGTGATCGAGAACACTACCTCTTGATTACAGTATTGATGTTCTAATACTCAGACAGTGATCGAGAACACTACCTCGCGATTACAGGATTGATGTTCCAATACTCAGACAAGGGTCGAGAACACAACCTCGCGATTACAGGATTAATGTTCCAATACTCAGACAAGGATCGAGAACACTACCTCGCGATTACAGGATTGATGTTCTTATACTCAGACAGTGATCGAGAACACTACCTCTCGATTACAGGATAGATGTTCCAATACTCAGACAGTGATCGAGAACACTACCTCTCGATTACAGGATTGATGTTCTAATACTCAGACAAGGATCGAGAACACTACCTCTCGATTACAGGATTGATGTTCTAATACTCAGACAAGGGTCGAGAACACTACCTCTCGATTACAGGATTGATGTTCTAATACTCAGACAAGGATCGAAAACACTACATACTCAATACGTGATTTATGCTCTTATACTCGGACAGAGACCGATTTCACGACATGCCAATTACATCTTTGGTATTCAACTACTAGAGATTATATCGAAAAATGGATATACATATTACATGATTCATGCTCCAATAACCGGGTAGTGGGCGATCTTAATCCATTACGTCATTGACATTCTAATACTCGGACAGATATGGATAGCATGACCTATGCAATGACGCTCTAATGACATGACAGGGGCGATATCCTGCTCCGTTATTTGTTATACTGGCTTCAGTCAAATAAGTGTGTCCAAAACAGTTAATGTCGAAGAAAGCAAACCTTGGAAAAGATCGATCAGTGATATTTTTTTCTACAATTTCTGTTGAACGACCACCAAACATCTCCAATGTTTGGGCCTTTTCTTGTAATCCTTGGAATGATAAGGTAGTAACGAAACCTCTGATGAGGTAGTAACGTGGGAAACATAGGTAGACTGATGCGAATTTACTATTATTTATGTTATGAAGATAATGTTTGAACATCGATTAGTTTGTTTGATTGGTTAATATAACATTCAATGCCTCTTTCGGAATCAACGTTGCAAGTTCCTTTAAACGCACGTGGTGTCCTAGACAATTGACAAAATAGGTTTAAAGGAAAGAAAATGGTGGACAACCGTGTGATCACGATAACTAACCTTGACCGGGCTAATTAATATACCATTTTAATTCACCACCAGTGATAAGCAAGAACGTGTCAAAAGCAGGTTTTTATCACAAATCAAAAGATCGCCAGGATGTGAATAGATTTACTATTATTTTCACGAACAGTAGCAGTTAATTTAAGCATACAGATGTTCCGATTGTTAAAATGCCTTGAGCGAGTTCAGGACGCTTCTAGTTTGATGTCATTGTATACTGCCAATTTTATACGGCGCTAATAAATCTAACAAAAAAACGTTTCTCGGTCAGGAGGACTGGTTTATAAGTAACGTTAGTAAACTAGTGTGTCGTGTGGAATATCAGATTGCCCGTTTTCACAGTCCGCATCGTTTTAGCCTGGTCATCAAGCGTGTCTTTATATATAAAGGAGAGGTCACCACGCATGACCGCCTCGCTCTACATTAATATACGACCATATATACAAGTAAATGAATAACAGAAAGACAAAAAACACAGTTTTAGTGAGGTAGAAAGGCATTATGTTCTGACTAACAGTTCATATCTTTTATATGTATTTACATACTAATGTACTGACCTAAACAAGGCTCAAATACTTCACACCTAAATAACGAATTAACCCGAATGGCACTTCAGTTTTGTATGTACACAAAGAGTGCAGTGGCAAACTTAATGTTTGGGTTCACCAAAATGACATAAAAAGAAGACATAAAACATGTTCGGACCCGGAAAATGCCGGACAAAACCTGAATGCTCAGCAGATATAACAATGTTGCTTGAAGGCCATGATGTATGAAAGCATTGAAATGTACATATAACAGAAGGCAATTGAGACCGAGAGAATAGTAACAATGCTTAAAACATATAATATATATATAATGATTTTTCTTCTAAAATATAACTAAATGAACAAACAAAACTGTGGTTTTAACAAATATTTGTTTTCCTGAAGTTGTACAACTTTACTGTTGTCAGTCAATAGACCTGGAGTAGAATTAAAAATAGTCCAGAGTTGAATGAATATAAATTAATTCTTTTGGTTACACATGATCAATTGTAGACATAGAAACAATTGCCCGCAACACCAATATGATCGGGTTTCAGTGAGTAGCATTTTCTAAGAGATCGTTAAAAACGATGTATTGAAAATGGTGCAGATTTTAATAATAGTTAAGCATACATGCAGCTCAAACATGTAGCGAGCTCATGTAATGACACAATTATCAACTCATCCCATATCGATAAAGCACGGGTTATGTTAACATCAATGCTTAAATGGCGATAAATTAATACCAAATTTAGCGCAAATGCATATTGGTAACTATTAAAACAGTATTTGACAAAGCTTTCAGATAATGTTATATGAAGCCATGTACATATAAAATGGTACTTACAGATTTAACATAATTATAGCTTTCACGAAAGAACCATCATCATTTGTGATATTGTCAACAAATAACCAATAATACAGTGTATTTGTGATATTTTCTGCTATCTAGTTCCATTAAGTGAGCAGAGACTTGACTGTGACATACACATAAACAAACGGACAAGGATTTCAGCAACACATAAATTACATGTTTAGGCTACCTTGTTCTTTTCTATTTAATAAATCTGGAAACTTAAATACAATTACATAATGTGCCTATTGAAAGTCTCTTCTTAAGCCAATGTTAGTGTAGTGATTGGTTACGACCTTACTAAATGACCCTGAATGGTCGGCTAATAAACCTTGTTATGATAGCGTGTAGAATAATTTCCCAGCGTGTTAATTAGTTAATTCATGCAGTGAATGTTGTCCCGAATAACTAGTACTTTTTCTCCGTTAATTTTAATAATTAACATTTATAAATAAGTCATTAAACGTAAGATGATTATAATCAAGATTAACGTTATTAAAAGATTATCTCATTGTCCCTCGTGTCCTTTTTATGACTGCTAATCCCCCTCCCTTTCCCCACAAACACACACCCTTTCCGTCACCCATTAGAGACCGGATTGCTAGTTAATGAGATTATCAACATTTACTCCACTTACTGGTGATCAAATTTAAGCTTATATAAACACTTTTCAACTTTAAGTGAATTAAAATTATGATCTGCACTTTTTTTTTTATAATGAAGGAACAATTATATCAAAGGTTAATGGGAATGTGAATATACGTTTAGTTTCTTTGTGGAGAGAACCCATTGATCACATAACCCATCGATCATAACAATTACTCTGTGTGAAGTAAATTACAAATGTCATTACTTGTTTGTGAGCTAAAGAAGCGCTTCTATTGCGTGAGTGAAGCATTGACAAGCAGTATTGTTCTGATATCAAATAGTGCTGGCGTAAGTTCAATTCTAGTTCATTTTACCCCAGATATTTCTGAACTATAACGGAAATGATATCACTAATTGCGGAGTTTATGAAAGGCTTGAAAAGATGGTAATTAACATTGTCCCACTAAGTTATGCTACCAATCAGAGATTTAACGTTTTATCTACATTTGTATATATACCATCATGGTGGTATAAAAAAAATACATAGCACGTGATCATAAAAATATCAAAAACAATTCAAAAACAAATTAACCACTCTAGTGATTTGTAAATAAAAAATAGCACTTATAGAAAACAGTTACAAGTATTTAACAACCGAAGCCAAAGCAAAAAAGAAATAATAGAGTGAAACATATTCCTTGTCCGCACACAAAAGGCACAAAACCCAAAACAAATCTCATATATTCTTATAAATGGAGCACTTTTGTAATGAGGTAATTTCTGTAAATAAACGTATGTGGCATGGTTGCAAGCTGCAATTTTGTTAAACCTAAAATAGCACTGATTTGTATAAAACTAAGGCAATGCTACATTTGTATTAAACATTTTGTATCACTAACTTTTTTAAAAAACACTCATAAAATTTCAGGCAATTTAAAACAGTATTACTGTGATAAGCTAAGGTTAAAGTACACTATAAAATGTGATCTCTGTGTGAGATGAACAAGGAGAACTGCATGGCCGCTGACATCAAAGGTCGACACAAATACACAAGTTAAAAAAAAGGAAGCTAATAGAGAAGACAAAACGCCTCGATAATGAACCGCTGAAGAGGTAGAAACAATGAGAAATAACAGGCTGTAATCATATACAAAATTAAAACTTTACCAAATATTCTTGCGTTTTGGTCATCCTTCTAATCCGTGATAATTAAATCAAAGTTCAATTACTAATTAAACTAACTATTAATTCATTTAGAAACAAACTTGATCTAAGATTGACGTAACGTCCTAGTAACTACAGTCCTTTACAGGTCTTGGCTACTAGCTATATAAGTTTGCACCAATAGAAATGTAGGCATAACCTATCTACCATTCACTTACAAAATACTTTACATAATGTTTACTTGTATAACTAATCGATAAGCCTCAGGTTAAATAGTTATAGCACTTAAACATATGATATTTACATGATAATGATTTTGCATGTAATATTGATATTTGGCCTTTAGACCATGGCACTGAATTCACGTGTTTCGGATCTCTATATCATATATTATGACAGAGATCTCCTAGAGGACATACACACATGTCAACCTATACAGGGCTTAATGAGTGCAGGTGAGAGAAACTCGCCCGCTATGACGTCATGGACACAATGAGTTATGATAAAGACAATCACGATTTCTACAAAACTAAATACTACATCTACTGATATAGATGATCTCTCCAATGTTGTATAATTTGCGACCTCAAAAATATCTGTATTTTTCGCAACAATGTAATTGAGCTTTTAAATGTAATAATACCAGCTGGTATACAATCTTCCACCACTCATACATACACACACACGTGGACATAAATATATAAGAGTATATGTGTGTATAGATATATATAATATGTATATATATATATATATATTTATATATATATATAGAACAAACTTAAATGCAAATATGAAAACATTTGCCCGAGAAAGAGATGAGGTAGTTTCTCTGTGGAATTGATTACAGTTAAACAATCGAAAAAACACGAACAACTGCACCAAGATAAGGTACAAGTAGTACAGATTGTTCAATCTAAACAAAATAAAAACATACACATAAATGACAATAAATTATTTCACCTGAGCTTCTTTGTTTAATCCAGGGGTCACCTGCATTGACAAATATACCTGAAATTTTAGTAGACACTCTCCCTGCATTGAATACACAGCTTCGTGGATCACAAACCTTCACCCCAATGACTGTCACAACAACTCCAACATGACCCGTAAATACTGTAAAAAGTCATGGTACTCTAAAGGAAAAAGGTCCAGGAGACAATCCACATTGCTTTCCTCTACCAAGAACGGCATTTGTTTCCCTATTGGTTGATTGCCCACGGTATGGCTGATATGAGAGGTATACAATTTTGATTCTTTTTTCTGAGGAATGTGTTGATGTTGTTGTTGTCATCCCATAGATATCCTAGATTACCAATTCTTGTTAGTTGGAGCTGTGCGACAGTCTGGATTAAATATAGTAGAAAATGTCAGTTTTAATAATCATACCTGAGAACATTATATATACCACCGTATAGCTGATCCCTGAGCTCTTTTATAGACACATTTTGCTTCAGTCAAAACACGGAACACAAACACTTTCCTTAATTTCCATTCTGTAACATACACTTCAGTTTAGCCGTTTCGTTTTTCAAAGCAGCCACCTCTACTCGAAGTTTGAGATTTTCCTGTTCAAGAAGAGCTGCACGTATCGCGATCTCATCCTCTTTAGCCCTCCGTGTGTCCCGGGACCGTTTAGCTGCCTCGTTGTTTTTACGTCTTCTCTCCCAATACGCCTGATCTTTCTGCTCATCGGGTAAAGATCGGGCTCTTTTCCTTCCTCGTGATGAAGGGGTGTTTGACCCAGAGATGGGAGGGGAAGAAGCCGAAACCGTACCCAAGCTGGGATCAACAACAAGAGGGGGTGGGGATGACACAGAAGGCGAAGGCGTGGCCGGAGAGTCGGTGGGAGGAGAAAGGGTATCTCCTCTCATTAAACCACTACCCCTGTGACGTTTCTTCGATTCCAGTTCATGGATTTTGAGGAGTTGTTGTTTATACATCTCATAAAGTTCCTCCGTGGTTTTATTGATATTAGCTATGGCACTTTGATCAACATTCGGGAGCTGTACCACACCAGGTACACCGTAATATCCCATTGGTAGAGACATTTGGTCCTTTTGGAACCCTTTAAATGACCTATGGCCATTTAGGCCTTCGTGTGCTAAATTCCTTGGGTCATAGAAGGCGGATAAATTTGGAAGGGCCGCCATAAAGCCAGAATGAGGCAACATGCCTGCGGATTTCAGACCGGGTAACATAGCCAAGTGAGAGAAGGCTGTACCAGCATTATGAGTTCGTGGCTCACCAATTTGATCAGAGCTTGAGTTAGAACTTCTGGAATCGCCATCATTATCAGCCGATCTGTAGCCCCCCATTCTTTCTTGTTCCCGGCTCGAATATCTGTCTCCCCTATCACTTTGATTACTTGAGTGGCCGTTAGAACCCTCAGATATCCCATTTACTTTGGGTGTTTTCATAGAAAAGTCAAGTGGTATTCCAGTGGACTCATCAGAGTCACTGTCACTGTCCATCGAGTGACCATTGCGCTGGTCATTCGTTCTAGAATGCGGAGATGGTATTTCCGCTTTCACTTTAATTTTTCCGTTTAATCCATTCTCCGCCATTGCCCAAATTGTGGCGAAAAAATCCGAAATATACAGTTGCTTTTGAACTGTCAGGCGATCCACTTTAAGTTAGTTCACATGCCAACCTAAAATACAAACAAAACGTGATTACACTCTACAAATTACACAAATAAAATAAGCTTTAAATAATTATAAGCTTTACACAATCAAGACGTAATATTAAGTCTAATACAGTCACACTCGAGACTGTATGAACTCCATCTTAGACTATCACACGTAAGTGTATCTTCTATGAACTCTAATACAATCACACTTTACACTGTATTGTATGGACCCCAACATAACAACACGTAAAACTAGTATACGATTTCCTTCCAGTCAGACGTACATGTAAGATGAGTCCTTATACAATCGGACGGTATACTGGATAAACTATTATACGATCACGCTATAATAAAACAATTTCGTGAGGCTAGCCTGCTCAAGAAATACCGGAGTAAGTTTCACATAAACAGAGTGGATTGGCAGAAATGTTGGGAGCGTTCCGCTGATACCATCAGGTTACACTACGTAATAGGTTATACAGTTGTGTTGGACAAGGCCACTCCTATATAAGAGAAAAAGAGGCCAGAAGGTGGAGAACTTGCTAGGTCATGTTAGGGAAGACCTATTGATCCGCTGAGAGATCTTCTTCAGGACAGTAACACTCACAAATAACAACAAGTATAAAGAGCCTTACGAGCTGAACACATTGTGTGGGGATCGACCCGGTCAGTCAAGAACGACAGAATGAGAAAAAGGCAAACTGGCCAGTAGTGACCGCTAGCCGACTGCTGGACGAACTCCCACACTCCATCCTCTCTCTTTCACTGACAAAACACAGAGCCCTTTTAAACTCGTCCAGTCCGTCTCCCTGGTCCGATAACACACATATATACATTAAATAGTGTTGTGAGATAAAACTGAATGGTTTATAGCTCGCAGAGGTTCGCTGATAATCTATGGGCGTTATTGAGTGGTCAGAGAGATGAAACATAAGGGTTCTCAGCCATTATAAGTAAAGAGAAAATCAATATGGACGCTGCTTGTACCTACCTTGTTTGTTGGTTAAACGGGCTCCGTACAAATCTAACATTTCCCTGAGCCCGGTTGTAACCATAACATGAAGCCTTACTTCACTGTTACAATTCAGAGGGGCCGACCTTAACTGGCCCATACAACGTGACTGTATGCAAAATAAGTGGAAATTGACGCAATCTAGAATGAGCTAACCAATGAGCGCGCGGTAACAGGTCGATGGACACGTCCATCTCAGTTCACTTGACAGTGTAGGACCAGCTTAGCCTCCCCATTGGCTACTGAGGCTCGCTGCTAAGGGGTTGCGTAAGGACATATAGATTGCATGGCGGGGCAAAAGGTGATAGCCTCGTTCTCGACTGACCCATTTACTGGACGCTCCGATAATACACCTTTGCGTAACTATTCATATGGAAATAGCACCCGCCTTCGATTGTACAGAATTCGCATTGACCCGGCAGTGTGAATGAAATTGTTTTCAGGCGAGCACACCCGTTACCATGCTGCCCAGTGTTGTACAGTCGGCATTCGATAATCCGATAACTTCAACGCTTTGCGGTGGCTAAAGACCTGCACAGGCGGGCAAAAAAAAAGTTAATTTAAAACGAAACTTGCTGGAATACAAAATCAAAAATATTCTTACCCTGATGAGTTATTAGCTTGCTGTCATTGAAAACTGGGGGTTTTCCACGAGCAGAATGTAAAACTGCTGTTTACAGCTAGGAGTGTGTATTTGCTTGCGGAGGGTAAGATATGGCGAACTGTTTGCTTACACGCTCGACCAGTTACAAACGGCCAGCATATCGTGTTACAACATGAGGGCCGCAGTAAGGTTCACGTAAGGTCAGTAGATATTTATAGCCCGGTCAGTGTGGTCAATAAATCTTATCACTGGTCAGCTGACCTCGCCTGAACTCTATAGCAGTAGGCTACTGGACTGAACTGAGGCTTAGTTGGGGAGACTGCTGTCCTGGTAAACTGCGCAATGTAATCATGATTATGTATCCCCAAGTGGGGTAGCTCACAAAACACCTCTCATACAAACTTCACAATGCTGATCCCTTTGCCCCTCAACCAAAGCCAAAATTAAGGGCAAACTCTACATTTTTCATCTGCACCCAATTGAAGATCTCTCGAAACCGTTATTTAATTTTTCAGAATAATATGATTAAAATAACTGATGCCCGGGCTATTTTAATAATTAAACCGTCCTTATGGTCTATAAATTTTATTTTAATAAGTGTGTCTTTTTAAATTTCTATTATATTATTAACAATTTCAAACTGTAAATGGTAACATTAAAAACAACATCGGCTTTACACGGAACAGATGCCTGGGTGGGGGTACAAAATAGGACTGACCAATAGGCGGTATAAACAGAGTATAGGGCACTGTAACATAATAGCCCTGGCTAATGTAAGCAGAGATTTATGACAGGCATCACCCTTAGCCGGCCGTGCGTTGAACAGAGGTAACTTTGAATGGCTTAAAACTGCATATATTTTTACACGCAACCCATAATACATGGAGCGTATCGCCGCTCAGTACAGAAACTAACCAACACTGCAGTCACTAGTGACCTGATTCAGGCCAGTTCACAAGCTATTCCTATACGTTGACCGGGTTCTCGTGCAATCAGCATGACCCAGCACTGCCTATCTATTTTTCTACTGCCACAAAACAAACGCGAAATAACCTACGCATAACAACCCGCATATATAATCCATAAACAAGCACAAATGTCAGGAGATTATGTAGATGTGCAACAGGCGTGGACTCATCCGAGTGTGTTCTGTGCGAATCTACCAAGGTCTACATAATACACAGCTTGCTTTAGCTATTGCTTGTTGAAGGCGCATTCTATAGGCGGACTCGACGCAATCAACAAAAACAGTCACTTTGCTTTTTATAAAATGTTCTGTATTTGTAGAAGAAATACATTAGCATTATAGATCATTAACATTTAGAACCATTGTGTACCATTGGATCTGTTCTGATATAACGTACAGTAAGGGAAGAATGCATACATTCGTAGTTTATTAATATTGTCATGATTGTGTTAACTTGCGCCTCCTATAACGTACTATTACTATTCAAAATATTTGTCAGCAAAACCTTTATTTGAATTTATATGCCTGACAAATGTTGTTGTATGGGGGATAACTCCGGTAAACACGGATCTACGGTGGGCCTACCAAACAAACATATATCATCGGTGAATCTGTCCAATACAAATAAACGGAGCATCAGTCAAACATATGTCAACGGAGGATCAATAACATGTCAACGGAGGATCAGTCAAACACATGTCAATGGAGGATCAGTAAAACACATGTCAATGGAGGATCAGTAAAACACATGTCAATGGAGGAACGGTCAAACACATGTCAATGGAGGAATTGTCAAACACATATCAACGGAGGATCAGTCAAACATTTGTCAACGGAGGATCAGTCAAACACATGTCAACGGAGGATCAGTCAAACACATGTCAATGGAGGAACGGTCAAACACATGTCAATGGAGGAACGGTCAAACACATATCAACGGAGGATCAGTCAAACATTTGTCAACGGAGGATCAGTCAAACATTTGTCAACGGAGGATCAGTCAAACACATATCAACGGAGGATCAGTCAAACATTTGTCAACGGAGGATCAGTCAAACACATGTCAACGGAGGATC
>JAVFBX010221953.1:0-21098 GCA_034783855.1 Mopalia kennerleyi | reverse complement strand
GTAAAATACAGAAACTCGTCGATTTTTGTTTATGAGCCAAAATTAGGTAATCTCACGGTTAGGGGGCCTTTAAACGACATCTTACCTATAAGTGTTTTTCCTTCAAAGAGAAAAAGTTATGTTTATCACCATATAATTTATTGGTGCAGTATTGGCCATATTGTTTTCTGAAACTTCGTGAAATACAACCACATCTGTGGTATTAACAGGAAAAGTGAATTTGTAGTTAATGTTGTCAATTTGAGTGCCAAATTAGTTTGCGAAATTATAGTTAAAATGCATTCACATCGGTTTCTTAACCGGAAGAAAATATTATCCAAGATTAAAATAAGTCTGTGAATCAAGTCTTGTGTTCACAACCCATACAGATAAAATATTGCCTATTTATGCAATTTATGGAATTCGGTGATATTCATACCAATTCGTCAACTCTTGGAGTTGAATTTGTTCTCAAATTATCATATGTATAGACCATAGGCGTCGAAATTGCAAAACTTTGCAATGGCGGCCAAATAGTTGTGACTTATTTGATGCAATGTAATTCCATTCTTCGTCTTAATACAAGCTGAAGTCCTAGTTAATTGGAGAGTTCATTCTCAAGGTATCATGTTCACAAAATATAGGAGTGAATATATATCCCATTCGTTGTCTTAATAGGAGCAGGTTATATTTCAAGTTTATCCGTGAATTTGTCAGAGAGTTATCGTTTTCACAACACATACAGGCATGAATATTATAAAATAATGCAATAACGGCCATTTTGTTTTACGGAATTTAGTGAACTGCAATCCCATAGATCGTCTTTACAGGAGGAAGCTACATGCCAAGTTTGAAATTAATCAGGGAGTTTGTTTTGTTTTCAAGCTAGCGCGTTCACAAATTGACAGACGGACGGAAGGACGCCGAGAAACATTTCCATTCATACTCACCGTACATAACAGACATGCTTTTCATCTTACTGCAGTAAAAACTGTCTGACATAATTTTTTAGCAAAAAACAAGAGAAGCTTTTGACGGTCTTTTTCAATTTATTAGCTCGAATGAAAGTACAAAATATGCTGAATTCTGTGGATATAAAACATACAAGGATAGCTAGTTCCTAATATGAACAGAACGAGCCTGTCTTATGGCTGCTCGACCCGTTTTAAAGGAAGCACAAGTGAGTTTATATAAAATACTAATCCAATGATGACGGGACACGTAATCAGCTATAAATCTAAGGAATTTTTTTTACAAAGTCATTGACCAGTCAATGTAGGTGATACTAATCTATAGTACTAGACGCAAATCTATCCACATCGTTTGGCAAGTGTACAAATGTGAATAAGACATCTCAAAACAACGGAGCTTAAAATAAGTTAGATAAGAGACGACCGCATATGTTTAATTGGTATTTTTTTAAGAAAATGAATAAGTCATACTGTTACAGAACATCCCAAATTCTGAAATATTTTTGTCTTAACATATGCATTATAAACTGGAATGACATCATGCCATAAACTTGAACATATTTCATTATGCTTTTGTGATTTCATTTAAAATTTTATCAGCACTTCCTTTACAGAAAGATATAACCCCCAAAGTGGCAAAGGGTTTCACGTGTGACCTTTAGTTTGTTTGAATGACCTCCTTTTATACTCCTAAACATAAACAAATTGATTAATCATATTGTTTAAAATTAGATCAGCAAACATTTGCAAATATTTTAAATTTGAGTTTTTCTAATAGTAACTTTATGCACCACTACTGCTGGTTGTTTTGGGGAAAAGTTGATACTTTTATAGGTGGGATAGAAGTATTTGTTCTTGTAGCACATCCAATTCAAGAGACAGGTAATAATACAAAATACACACCACTTCAAAATGGAGGCTAATTATTGAAAGCAGTGAGTTGAGACAATATTATAACAGCCTCCAATAAAAGTTCATAAGAGTCAAAGTTTACAATTAAAGTGAATAAGCAGTTACATACACAAAGCATATACATGAAACAGTTGACCATGGATGCTATACTAAAGACCTATGATTTCACCAATACTGTGATCAAAGAACAGTACTATCTGGCAACACATAGAATCAATGGTATATCAATTTGAGCAGATCTCTGCAGTGTCAAGGTACCAGTTTGAGATCAGTTTGACGTTTTTGGATAAAACAAGTTTCGATTCATCTCTTTGAAATATTTTGTTCAAACGGGGATATTTAATGAAATTTGACTTCAAAACAGGTGCTAAATTGCTAGTAACAGAACAGCTTTAGTCTAAGGAACCTCTGCCATCCTACTGTTAAAACACAAGAGACAGTCTTCACACTTTACTTGATGTTCCTGAACACGCACATGATTTCAGTGCAGAATATGCTGCATGTAGCCGATACCTGGATCTACACAATACAGAAATTGGCAAAGGAACGTCCAGATCAACAGGTATTGTGATGTCGTTAGTCTCAGAGAACTCAATAACATTAAATACTACTAAGTTTATCTACAGTTTTTTCAAAGCAACTGGTCAACCACAATCGTGTTACAGATGTTTTATTATTTATCTAAAAACAAGAAAGTCTGAGATGTGATTTCTGCCATAAACATATTACTTTAAGTCTGGTAGCCTAAGCCATAACTGATATAAACACAAACTGTTTCAAACTGGAACTTGTTTAACCAACATGACACTCACAGTACATACAGAACAATTCATCAAAACATTAACAAACATATAAAACAAAAGCTGAATAGCATGGTGACCGAATTCATAGTAGAATGAAAATGTATGAGAGAAGGCATACAATACAGTTGTTTATTATACAATTATAAATCATTTCTCTCAGTTTATAACAAGCACAAATACTTAAACAAGAAGCAGAATACTAAGATGGCTTTTCTTTAGTACATATGCCACTTCTAAACATCTACAACACCGCTATGTAAGCCTAGCAGTATTGAACAAGTTTAGCATCACATTTTCTTGCAATATAAATACGAGTACTACAGTTCAATTTTTTTTTTCAATTTTAAAGAATTAGAAAATAATTGTAATTTGTCTATGACCGTGAACCTGCATGATCATCATCTGATAAACCTGCTAAGTTAGGCTCAGACTTCCATTTTTTCTTATATTGCTCCCTGCCAAAGCCTTCATCGTAATTTCCCTTCGTTTTGAACATCTGCTTGAAGTGGTTCAAACAATACAATATGCCTTGGTTAACGGAGAAGGTTGCGGGGCTGCAAATGGAAAAAAGAGCAATATTTGTGAATAAAGACAGAGAATTAGTTGAGAATGAATAAGCCCTTTTTCATTTCCTCCACCCATTCCACAAGATGCTACCCACCACCTACAAACACAAGTTCACAAACTATATATGTATAATTAGCGTATAAAATAAATGACATCATAATTGATTACACCTAAATAAATGCATTGAGAAAGTATTTTTTTCTTACTGGCTCATTTAAACACATCAACACAATGCAATTCTGATACATCTAATTTTCAAAAATATTTGTTTTCCGTTAAACAAAAAAATTGTTTTTCTGCAAAGTTATAATTCTAAAGTGACCTGACTCACATGGTACTGATGGCATTGTTAACAACAGAATAAAGTTACTGACACTACATACAAGAGATATCCCCATGAGGAAATACACTTGTGAACAAATAATTTCAGCTGTTTAAATCGAGTTGTCATATTTTCAACCTAGCCCTCAATAAAGAAGAACGTGAAAGCTTCCTAATTGTTTACAGAGACTTGTCTTAGGATGCCTATATTTTGTTTGTTTTTTTGCTTTATAAAATACTCTTTGTAAAGTTGACTTTAATGGTTAATACATACTAATAATTTAATTTAACATTTTGGACAGAGTATTTCAATGTAAATTTAAGGCAGACAGAAACCACCCTCACAATCTCAGAACTGTTCTCTGATGTTAACATTGTTCTCCTTATGCAAGATACTCATGAAGGAGTAGATCCTCTACATTTAGGCCATGGCTGAATCGCCTCCACGACCATATCATGAAGGCCATGACAATCAAGTCTATGACCTTCTCATGAAGGCCATGACAATCAAGTCCACGACATTCTCATGAAGGCCATGACTGAATCAAGTCCACAACCTTCTCATGAAGGCCATGACTGAATCAAGTCCACAACCTTCTCATCAAAGCCATGACTGAATCAAGTCCACAACCTTCTCATCAAGGCCATGACTGAATCAAGTCCACAACCTTCTCATTAAAGCCATGACTGAATCAAGCCCACAACCTTCTCATCAAGTCCACGACCTTCTCATCAAGGCCATGACTGAATCAAGTCCACAAACTTCGAACCAAGACCATGGCTGAATCGAGTCCACAACCTAATCAAGGCCATGACTGAATCAAGTCCACGACCTACAAACCAAAACCATGGTCGATTATTAAGCTCCACCATCTTCTCACCATGGCCATGACAGAATCAAATCCATAACCTACTTACCGAGGCAATCACTGATTCGATTCCACAATCTTCTCTTCACAAACTATATCCTCTACATCAAGGTCATGACTAATTCAAGCCCACAACCTTCGGATCAAGGTTTTGACTGATTCAAATCCAAAACTTCTCATCAAGGACATGACTGAATTCAGCCCATAACCTTCCTATTGAGGTAAAGACTAATTCAAATCTATAACCTACTGAAGGCAATCACTGAATCGGGCCAACAACTTTCCCATCAAGGCCATAGTTATTCCCACAAAAGCCCCGGTCAGCTAACTGTTTAAAACAATGTCTGTGTGATACTTTTTATCGAGTGAATCGGAGTCATTTATTCGTTTTTTATTAATCTGAACCTTAGTATTTTGTATATTAAATGAGAAAGATAGAATATTAAATTCCTTAGTCAAAGATCACATACAATTTGTGACACCTCAATAATCATCACTCGTGTAGTAGAAATATTGAAAAAGTTTTGATGGAGAACTGTGTAGAACGGTTCCTCTAGAGCAATACTTAAGCATAAAAACTTTATAAGAGATATATCGACTTGTATATCAAATAAGACACACATGGGCTCCCAATATAGCTAGGGTTCATGGAACCTGACACTTATCATATGTAGAGTGGTCTGTGTGTCTTGAACAAAGGGTTATAAGTAGCCTAATTGACAAAAGAACCTAATTTAATAATAGGTTTTTCAACTATTAACAAACTACGGAAAGCTGATTAGAATACATGTATGTCTGACAACTTAACACTACCTGTATTAGTGTTAATAACTATGGGAATTCCATTCAAAGCTGCAAACAATCAAAGGTCGTTGAACAAGATCAAAGAACACCCTTAAGATTGAACGTGAGTGCAAATTTAACAAGAGGAGAAATGAAAATAAATAATTTTGAACAAAAAAAAAAGCTTTTAATTAGTGCTGATAGAAGAGATTTTAAACGAACAGTGATATACACATTTCATTTCAATCCATGGAGGGCGTCTTTTCACATAACATTGTCAACACAACTGACAGAGCTGGAACTATTTGAAAAAAAAAAATTAAAAAAAAATCCCTAAAAACATACAGCATAAAAATCAAGCTTACGTTAGTCTGTTTTTGCAATGCGAGCACTTAAAACAGGTCTTGTGGTAGACATTTTTGTTGAATTCCATTTTCTCCATTGCATACACGGTTTTCTGGCAGCTGGCACACTTCTCCGGTTGGACTGCCCTAAACCGTGACACTCCCTCCTAATCGGATGCAAATTAGTAGCAAAACAGAGAATAGTTACACACACAAAAAACATTCCAAAAATACATGAAACACACTAACTGGTAATTAATTATACATGCCTCAGGCTTGATAAATTTCACAAAAACAAACTTGTGGAAGGTATACAGAAAGCTTTAAATATATCATATTATAGAAAGATGCTTAAATAATTCAAGGCAAGATGCATATTGTTTAATTTAAACAAGATTCAGAATGTATGTCATATGGTTACAGTGAGATTATGCTTTTACCTAAAATGACAAGGCCTATAACAAGATGCATTAGAACATTCAGCTGCAAATACAGGTATTATTTGTAGATATATTCTATTTGACACTAAACTTAACTGCAATGAAAAGTCAACTTATCATAAAGAATATATGAACATGGAGTATAAGTACACATGAACTAAAATGATAAGTTATATAAGACATGCAGTCAGTCATCAGTTAAACGAGCTATTTGAATACCACAGAGAAACTAAGCTGGCTTAACGTTATCAAGATAATTCCAGTCATGGCTTGAAGTTGTTGACTGAAGATTATCATAGAAGTACCGGTGAACTTCTTGTCAAAATTGGCAACGAAGCAAGGTAAAGTGGAGCAATTCTGAAACATGATTCAGTACTGTGTTTTTTTTTTCATGCCATGGCAGCTTAAATCTCTACATTTCACGGAGCAAAACTCATTTGGCATCAGAAAAGACGACACCATGCCTCTGAAGCTCTGCAGGGCCCAATATATCTCCGCTCAATATGATTGGTGCAGAAATGACCTTTGATCCACAAAGGAGCCAATTGTCTTCTGTGGTAATCAAATAGCTTTGATTTAAACTGTCAATGACTATTTACACAAAGATGCAGCACAAAAAGCTATTAGCTCGCATTCCTCAATGCCACATGTCAATTGTCAAGTCAACACAGACAGTACAATGACAACGAATTAAAAGTAAAATTTATCAACATGTTAAATCTGTTAGCTTTAATAGGATTTTTCTTTTTGTTAATGAGTTTTTGGAAACTACGATATAAATTTCAAGTTTATTTTAATGTTTTTGGGTCAGCACATACTTTAGGTACATGTATATCTCTACCAGGATTAATTACTTAAATCTATGTAGTTAAGGGTTATAAGAATGAAAGTCATTAGCCTACATCATAAAGGGTTTGAGAAATTGTATCCATTGATGGTTCGGTAAATATCAGTTGTCTCCCTTTATCTACAAACTACCCACAGTGCTCTAAATCCAGAATCTAATATTAGTAACACAGGGAAATGATCCACCAACATTTTCCGTTATGAAATCTGTCATTCTTCCTAATTCCCAGTTTTCTAATTTAACATTGATAATTAAGTCTTATAGGTTGTCAATAACCTAAAGAGAAGGATTAATCTATAAACAAATGAGAGTGTAAAAACCTTGTCCAAAGAGTTATTACACGTTATTAGTATTAAAACACTGAAAACCCTTTTTATTAATTCATTTCAGCATCATTTGTTTGGAACCATCAGGATAGTATTATCATTATTCATTTTTAATGGGGTTCTATGTCTTTTTAAAGGGTTTGTCCCATTACAATGGATGAATGAAACCACCCTAAAAAACTGACAATATACTGTGCAAATTACAGCCAACTTGTGCAAAATTGATCAGGCTCCATGTTGTCGTAACCAACCAGTGGCTATTATTTGGATATTACAGCGTACTGGTATAACAGAACAGTAACAATCATGGTTTGTTTGTTTGTTTGTTTGATTAGGGTTTTACGTCTCCATGTTGTCCTAACCAACCAGTGGCTATTATTTGGATATTACGGAGTACTGGTGTAACAGAACAGTAACAATCATGGTTTGTTTGCTTGTTTGTTTGATTGGGGTTTAACGTCGTACTCAATGTTATTTCACTTATATGACAACGGATTATCCACTTCACATTGTTCCTTGCCCTAGTATGGTGGAAAACCGTGAGGAAACCTAGTAAAAACCACCCAGGCGATTGCCGGAGCCACATTTTGTGACTCACTCATATACCTGACTCGATCCTGTGAACGGTAAATCGAAGTAGGCATTAAAAAGCGCACTCGCTAACCATTACGCCGCGGCCGCAGGCAAAACAATCATGGTAACATTGTTGGTTTAAGCATTGGAGATTAAGATGGTGGGCTCATATTATGTCAACTTAACCATCCCCTGACCAGTTTGGCGCAAAAGTTTAATCATATGTTTTTGTCTCCATAATTTTTTAAAATAAAAAATATAGAGCCTACACGCTTTGGGAAGCAGAAGTCAAGCCATGCATACATACAACTCCAGCATAAACATTTTTCTTTTTTTTAAATCTGTCTTGTGCAATGTAGCTGTGTTGGTGGCTAAATACAAAGTAAGTATTGTATGCAGTTATAACAAACCAATACATTCCCCCGATTTGTGCAGGATAATTTGCCTTATTAAGAAAAGGAAGTTGTTCTACATTCCCTCACCCATGTAAGTATAAACCAATCAGCAGGCTTTGTTCATATACAGTGAAAAAATATCCAAAAATTTTCTTGGCGTAATCTCAAATTCTAAAACTTAACTGTGATTAGTAATGAAGATTATTGCAATCCCTTCAACAACAACCTCAACACAACTAGGTTCAGGTGTTAGCATTATTAATTCCCTAAAAGTTTTTCCAATGAACAAGTGTTGATGTGCTGAATAAAAATAAACAAGCAGTGTCTTTATACACAACATAAGGTCTAACCACCAACAACATGCAAGATGGTTAAAACTAACTGAGGGGAAAATAAACCCAGGTTAACTAAAGATTGGGTGACAACAGGGTGCAACGAAGTTTAACCACGATAAGCCGTGTAACCAAAAGACAAACCTTGGAGTTGGGTGTATTAGAGCTGGGTGATGGTCGATTATAAAGTTGTGGTGATTCCTAGAGACCAAGTGATCAGACATAAGGGATAAAGATAAACGATGAGTGGGTGGGGCAGGAGATTAATAAACTAATGAGGAATAAATAAAACCATGGAAACAGGCTATGCTATGCTGTCAATTTTGCAGACAAGACTAAAAATACACAGCTTTATGTCAATATGATAATGAGACACGATCAACAACAACGTGACATGGATATAAGAAATCCCCCACTGGCACCCGAAACACTTCCAATATTCTACAGATACTCACTAGATTAGATTTCATAAGGTTCTCCTTAACTTGGACAATGTGTATTTTATTCGGATTTAGCTCTTGAAGATCAGAAATTGCTTCTAAATACGAAACTGTGATGAAGTCCATCCACAACATGATATTACATTTACACTCTAGTTTCAGTACAAAATAAGAAGCGCTTTGGGTGAGTGGAGTCCTATATACCAGTATATAAATATGACAAAAAACATATTTAAATTTGATGTCCGGTGTAACACTTTATAATGAATTCATGCAATGGATGCTTATGATCACCTATCCCCTATAGTTGATATGAAGATAAAGGGCCAACACCAAACAAAGGCAAGAGTGAGATGAAGGATTTACACAGTGAACCATACAAACATGTTATTCAAGTCACACAATCACACACACTAGCATTTCATCAGCACATAAGCTATGAAACACACACACTGTCACTCTATGACATATCTAATTCCTTGAAACACACACCCACTCCATGTAACACACAAACTCTATTAGGCATGCACTCCATGAAAAACAATCTTCATAGAGAAAACAAGAACTTGTTCAAAGTCAAACTCACAAACTATTAATTCAAATCAATACGAATTGTTGATCATCTTGTTATTTTGTAGAGATAAAAAAGTCACTCAATATAATTCAGTGCATGCTGAATTAAGACAGATTTATGGACATGTTTAAATTAAAACATGAAAGTTAGGTTCCAAACAAAACTGCAAATCTTCCCACACATGTACACAATGCATCCAAAACAAATTTTAACATTAGAATTGATAAACAAGACGTACACACAATTCCCCCAAATGGAGCCAGACAAGGCATGTTAGCAAATTGGACTTTGAAATCTAGTCCGACTCTAATTTACTGTGTTTGGAGAACTCTGTAAATAAAGCAGACTGCACCGTGTTATTCTTACCTTTCTCAAAGGCTTGGGTTCCTCTTTGGTTTTGACATCTTGTTGAATGGCTTTAAATCGAGCTAACAAATTTTTGGTGGTACTGGGAGCAGGCATACCGGCTTCATAATTAGTGTCTCCTTCTCGGAAAACATCCTCTCGAAGCTGTGGCTGGTTTTCTGAAACGCCTCCACTCCCTTGTTGGTATTGATCTGGCATATCTGCAGGCTGGACACCAGGAGTGCGTGGGTCCTCCCGAGGTGGAGTGAACTCTTTAAATGACCGATCATGAGGTGAGCGAGGGGAGATGGGAGACTGAGATTTAGTGCTCTCACTTATCTGTCGGAACTTAGCCACCATATTTTTGGCAGCACCTTGTCCTGGTAACTCTTCACCAGCTCTATCCTCTGACCGCACCACATCATCCCTGTGCTGTGGCTGGTTCTCATACACACCACCTTCGGACCTATTGCCATAATCCGGAACAAACTTTTCAGGCGTATTTTCATAAACTCCGCCTTCACCTTCCCTGGGTGGAGTGAAAGATTTTGGCTGTCTTTGTACCTGGCTGTTTGGACCACCTGTGCTTTCCCATTGCCTGAACTTCGCTAACATACTTTTGGCTGCTCCGGACTGTGGCAAGTCCACTTCTTCCTTTTTGTCTTCAGATCTGACGACATCTGGTAGTCTTTGAGGGTCATTTTCATACACAACTGGTTGATCTCTGGGAGGGGTCAACTGACGTAAGCCACCCGACGACGCGGTTTTAACACGAGCTGCTTCAGCTTCTTTTTGTCTGAATAAGGCAGCAGCACTCTTGGTAAAACCTTGCTGGGGTAACTGTTCAGTGTCCTCTTGGGGCATCTCACCTGAGCGCACAACATCAGGGCGATGTTGAGGCTGACTTTCAAACACACCTGATTCAGCCTTCCCTTCGTATTTCTCTACATGGGCAGTAGGTTCACTGACATATTCAACTTTCCCTCCAGAAGGTGGAGTTATCTCCCTTACTCCCCTTGGAGCAGGTACATACCCAGCACTGGATTCCATCTGCTTGAATTTAGATAGAGCACTCCTTGTAGAACCCGAAGCTGGGAGATCAGCAAATGTGTCTCCTTCACCGGAGCGAACAACGTCTGGGTTTATTTGTGGTTCATTCTCAAAAACACCACCTTCAACCTGTTGTATTTCGTCAATAACTGAGGATCGCTGGCGTGGAGCACTCTCTTGGATTTTACCAGAATTGAATTTTTCCCTTATTCCTTTGGAGCTTCCAGGTTTTGGCATGTAAATTCCCTCATCAACAGTATCCTCGGAGCGAATAACATTGGGATCTCGAACTGCCTCAGTCTCATAAACAATTTTAGCATCAGCTTTCGGAGGTGTTATTTCTCTCACTCCCTTCCTCTCTTGGATTGTCTCCTCTTTACCCACATTCTCAAACTTGTTTTTCAAAGATCCGGCACCAGATGACTGTCTTACTTTATCCAACTCATGAGAGCTGACTGTTGCTATTTTCTTTGATTCTACACCCGATTCAAATTTATTTTTGAAATTCGTCAATTCGGCAAATTTAATCTGTAAAAACAAAAAGAAGGTTACCAATTACTGACAGTTGAGTTGTTAACCCAGCTCTCCTTTATCTGTTGTACAATATCACTCAGAATTGATTCCTGGCCATAACTTCACTATTTATGTGACTATAACAAATTGCTTTCGACAGTTGTATTGATCTCAAAGGGTTCTAGAAAATGAGATACAACCAGTCTCAACTATCAAAGACCAAATCTCAGATTTGTACGCAAAATTTATTTTGGCTTTTGGATTTATGGCTTTCTGATAAAACTAAACACAGAAATCTTTTCAACTGAGGTGAGTGGGGATTGAAGTATTCTGGCTCTAGAAATAAGTTATATGTTTGTTGGATTTCACATAATACTTAATGTTAGTTGATTTCACTAATATGACATGTGCCAGCTGATATTATATCAGCTGGCACCCTTAGATGTACAGGTTTCTAACAATTACAAACGCTGAGACATGACAACCACTTAGCTCTTTGCCTACGGAATATGTTTTTCACATGTGGATCTATTTAGAAGGAATATCCTTGTAGAAAATATTGTTTTTTTTTACATTTGTAAAGTAATATAGCTATAATTTTTAAAAAGAGTCGTAGGTTTTGAAAAGTATGTATTTACTTCATCAGGAATAATTGCCTAAAATGCTCAAATAACGCTGCTGTAAACGGCTTGTCGGATGCAAAGAGTTAAGATGCAATACAAAGCCACTACAACAAAATGGTTTGTGTCAACAAGTAGCTCTGAGATTCACAGGGCGTCATCAGCTTCTCTCCAAGCACCTGTCCACAAGATTAAGTTATTTGATGCTAGTTTCTTGGGGCTGAATACTTTCACTACCTTATGACAGGGCTACCTTTGGGAGCATATTAATATTCACAAAGAGCTTCCTCACTGGGCTACAAACTTTAGCCACCCTTGTTGTTCTGACCCTTATTGCTGAACTACATGTGAGAAATAAAATACTTCTGTGGTTTAACTCCAATGTAGACAGATATGGGAAACAGAGTTTGAAAATTCGTTTTATCTGCTTCAAGTTTTTGTAAAACTTAAAGGCCTGATATATAGGTTTGTTTCTTTGATTGGGGTTGAACACCATACTAAAGGTTATTTCACAAGGTGAGAGAATTGATTGATGACTATTTCACTTATATGACGGACCGACGGTGGTGTATTCCAACAATAATTGACACTAGTACAACCAAGATGTTAAGCGTTTCCATAATGTTCAGAGAGCACCAGGGCAACATAAGGCTCCCTCCAAATTCCACCTGATATATAGACACATGAGGCTACATCATAGTGCAGTGATGACCTTTTAATCAAACAGGGTAAGAGTTTTACACCTGGGTCCGGTTGTTCAAAGCTCCGTTAGCTTAACAGCCCGTTAGATGATGCTGCGTCACAAATAAATGGGCGTGACGTCATAATAGAACTATATTGTTATGCAACGTCATATCACATCACGTTAACTTAACTGAGCTTTGAAAAACCGGCCCCAGATCTGCATCAATGTGTCAAACCCACCTGTTAACCTATATGAGAGAGACCTATAAGTGTTACATGTCAGATTCAAGTTATTTCACCTGTCAAAACTTAAGGAAACTATGGATAACATTATATGCAAAATATGCATTGTAAAGTTTAAACGAGCTAGTTAAACAGACCTGATCTCTGTTCCTGACTTCTCTGGCAATGGTTGGATCTCTTTCTACATCAGGGTCATCCACACCGTTCTCTGGTTTGGGAGCATCTCTGCAATGATCAAGAACAAATACAGTTACAGCAACTGTCAGATATAGTCACAATGAATGAATAGATGCAAAAACACTAGAACAATTAACCTGAACCATGTAAAGATAAGACTTTACAGGCCTGTTCAAATTGAAAAGGAAGTAAGTGTCAGACACATACAGATTTTGTCTTTGTATTCTTTCATTTTCACAGAGTTCAGATTTACTGATACTGCTTTGTTTATAACATTTGAAGACACCTAACCCTTTCACGGCTGGACTGTACAATATGCATAATTTTATATATATTCCTTGCTGGGATTAATGGTGTGAGAAAATCTGAGGTTAAATAATAAAAAACAACTTTGGGGTTCCCCTTCTATTTTAAGTAACTCGTTTTATCAATGTTTACATCAGTCCCTGATCAGCGTACATTACCACATAAGTTGGTCTATGGTGCCGATCGGCGTTCACCAACAGCAAAAGAGTTAATAAGGTATCATTTTTCAGCAATAAGTTAATTAGTTCACAGTAATAATAAATAATGGTTCCTAATTAAATTCATACATTCACATTCTTGAGTATCTAAGCTTTTCAAAATATATACATATACAATGTTTACATCTGTATTACTTTCAACAGTTTGTTTTTTTTAATTTTATTTATTTTAAATTTTATTATTAATATTAAACAGTACATTATCAAGATTAAATAAGTTCTATAAAATCAATAAGATGACAATAAAAAACCTACCCAAAAAAAGGTGACTTTAGTTGGCCAGGGGCTAATTCCGCCTTAACCATTGTCTGTGTTTCTTCCTGCTCATCTGTAAACAAACAAATATTTATATTCATTAAACATGAAAAATAAACAACATACACCTAGATTTTCACAACGTATAAACAGACTTCTTCTCAAATTTTGGTAACCATTTTTAATCAAATGTACCATTGAACCATACAATAAAAACTTTGAAATCAAACAGTATTTCTACAGAACATCTGTCAATTTAACATTAAATAAAAGGGGGATAAATTCTGATGACTTATGCAGATTCAAAGTTATCTCCCTTACACCTTAG
The DNA here is from genome assembly GCA_034783855.1 of Mopalia kennerleyi. Classification (NCBI taxonomy): domain Eukaryota; kingdom Metazoa; phylum Mollusca; class Polyplacophora; order Chitonida; family Mopaliidae; genus Mopalia; species Mopalia kennerleyi. The sequence continues at coordinate 6,883 of JAVFBX010221953.1, read as the reverse complement.
TCTAAACTGTATCGTAAGAAATCGTAAAAAAAAATTCATTTTTTGTGGATTTTTTTTGGCACGTATTGATGGGAATGATATCTACAATTGTTTCCTTCGTATAAGTGGTCTGATTGGCAACCATATGCGTTGGAAAAAAACCCTGTTTACATTCGTCCCCCCACCCCCCCAAAAAAAGGGACAAAGCCCCACAACAATGAATAGCCAAAATGAAAAACTTTATAAAGCTATCTGATTAATCGCATTAGTTTGTTTGTTTGATTGGGATTTAACGTCTTTCTTAAGGGTATTTCACTTATATAAAGACGGATTGTCCACTTCACACTATTCCTTGCCCTATTATGGTGGAAACCGTAAACCACCCCTGCAATTTCCAGAACCTCATCTTGTGGCTCACTCATATACCTGAGGGTCCACAGACAGACTCGATCCCGTGAACGGCACATCGACAAAAGCTTTACAAAGTGCACTCACGAACAACTAAGCCACAACAGCGGGCTATCACATTAGAGACAACTTCCTAATATCTCAGTCCTGTAATGTGTATGTCAGTTCTGGCTCAATGATAGGAAATGCCTTCCTTTTGCCTCAAAGGTAACAATGCAAAAAAAATGAATCACTGTCTGTATAAAGCTTGTTTGAGTAATTAATATTGAACTTTTTATTGAGCTGTGACAATATCCCTCTCATTTCATGTTGTGTGATATTTACCATAAATTTCAGAATAATTAGGCCTTTCAATGTGCTGTGACTGGGTCTAACCCATAATTACTTGAAAAGAATGTTGAAGTAATTAATATGCTATAATGAGTGAAGACGGACAGAGTGGGGACCGATTAATAGGTTTCCCATACTGTTTACAGCGTTTATCTAAATTTGGACTTTTCCACAGATTTTGACAAATTTTGTCATCTGATTATCAATGAAGATTGTATTTTAAAGCAATTTTGCTTCATTTTTGACAAAGGCACATTAATGTATTTTAAAAATGGGGAAAATGCAAATGTTATGTTATTTCACAGAATTTTAGATGAATGATTTTAAGGTTCTGCCAGAAAAGATTACAGCACATGCCTGATTGGGCTATTCAATTTGGAAAAACAGTGCTCAACGTAAATTGGACAATATTTCCTCTTAAACACAATCACCTAATTAGCAAAAATAATATGCCTAGGTTTTTATATAATTTCATAATCTCTTTCTTTACGATCAGGTAAACTGTGTTTAAAATTTAAGAGAATTCCCTGAGTATATTTAATTACACCAACAATCTCACGACAGAAATTAATTAATCTGTGTGTAAAGCTCTTTAAAGTAATTATTAAATATGCATATAATGAGCTGAACAGATAATATCTCTCTCCTCTCATGTTGTGTGATATTTGCCCCAAATTTTTAGGAAAATCAGGCTATTGAATTTGGATCTACATGTTCAGAGCTTAACTTGTACACCATTTCCACTAAAACAGTATTACTTAATTTATTAGCACTATTAACAAATAATTTAACTAATCGCCTCCTTTCCGGTCAGGCGTAAAATTTAAGAGCAATTCCTTCAGTATATTTAATTATAGAAGCCTTTAGATGGCGGACACCGACACCAAGGGAATGACATAAGCTCACCTTACTTCTTACAGTCGAGCTAATAAAAAAAACACAACACAGGACTAACTTCAATAATACAAAGTTTGTAAGATATAACAAAAAACAAAAAAAAGTGTTGTCCTTTTAGTTCAAAACGTCAATAATTATTCATGGATTGATTGGCTGTTTGTTGACTGGGGTGTAAGTTATGTCAGCTCAATGGGTCTCTCACTTATATGAAGCCAATATACTTCCAATGCTAGACCAACAGTGCAATAAGTACAGGGCAAAGCCTCTTACACTACAGTGATTGCAGGTAAATCACAGGTATTTGTTACATCCTAAATATATTTTTATTATAGCGAAAGAATTTGCTTAGCCACACCGGGATGCGGACTCGGGCCTGCGATACAATATCAATGGCTAGTTGTAAGTCATGTAACACATGTAGTGTCATGTAGTGTGGGCACCATCAATGTGTTATTTTGATTGTATGCTTGGTTGCAGTTTAAGCCATTGTTAAAGTTATCTCACTTATATGGTGGCTTACATATACAATTCACCAGGTCAATGGATGAAAGATGAATGGAATCTCTCCAGTAACAAACAATGATACAACAGGAAAATCACAAGACATAATACAAAGACACCATAAAAACAGATATACTTTGTGTTGTCTCTCGGAGCAAGTGTGTATAATTGTAATTCTATGTACATGAACAAAAAATTAAAAACCATTGTGTATGTAAAAAACAAGTTATACGTCATGACCAGAAACACATGCAACTGAAACACAAAAATAAACTTAATTTTCGGTATTACACTGTTAAAATTGGAGCTATAAATAATCATTCTTCTTTTCTCAGGTCCCTTCTTACTTAATCTTGTCTACCATTCAGTCACTGTCCATGACGCCTTATCATTGTTAAATTATTCATGGAATGAAGAGATCAGACAAAGCACTCAGCACTACATAATAAAACTTCAAAAGACAAGTGTTGTTGTGCTGGCCTTAAAATATAAATAGACTTTACTTACATCAGGCGTGCATAAATAGCAGAAGTCAATCTACAAGCACGAAATACTGGATCAAAAATTGTTGATATATACCTCCACACAATGAAAAATGTTTACAGCTAGTAAAACCGACCTTCTCCCTCAAACTGGTAGATAGCCTTCTGGTTTTATTTTCCCATGTACAAGTAATCAGCATTAATACGAATGGTCGGTTCAATAAAGAGTGTTATTCACATCAGTTAACGGGAAAATTACACCACAAGTGAACATCAATCTAGATAATGTCAGGGTAGAATCAGTCTTATATTACAAATACACGCTTCAGTGAGCATTGGGAGTGGGATAGACTTGTTACATATAATAGAAAACAAAAACAAACTACTCAGAATTGTACATAAGGGCCTGGGTAAGTCATCAAAAATTAATGACATTGCTCTATTTTCTTAATTCTACCTTCACTAATACCAACTTCTTAACAATTCTTTGTTTCAGTTTTATTGGGATTTAACATCATACTTAACTCAAGGCGGCTGGTACATGTATGTTAACTGGCCTTCATAACAAAGATAGGATGTAGATAATTGCGCAATAAGGTATGTACACACTTATGCATCTTAGCTCATTTTGTTTGATTGGGGTTTAACATCGTATTTAAGGTTATTTCACTCACATGACGGCATGCCAGCCTAATGGGTGAATGAAATTACCTTGATGCCCCTGGCAACAAACAAATATAAGACTGGACAAATCACAGGACGTACAACAAAGACATAGGTTTCCTGTTCCTATGTAGCTCTGAGAGCAAAAGAGCAAAAGGTTTGTTTGTTTGTTTGATTGGGGTGTAACATCGTACTCAAGGGTATTTCACTTATATGAAGAAATGCCAGCCCAATGGGTGAAAGAAATGGGTGAACACCACTGGCAACAAGCAAAGACAAGACGGGACAAATACAGGACAACAGGACGCAATACAGACACCACAAACATATCGGCTACCTGTTCCCCTTCAGCTCTGAGACCAGGGCAACATGAAGCTCCCGCAAACCAGCAAATTCCACCTTAGCTCAGAGAGAACCAGGGCACAGGAAGCTCCCTCCATCTATCAACCTGTTATTTATTACCAACTGAGCTAGACAGAGCAAAGGGTAGCAACAAATTCCACCTTAGCTCAGAGAGCACCAGGAACAGGAAGCACCCTCCATCCATCCACCACTTTTTTTTTACCCACTAAGCTAGACAGAGCAAAAGGTAGCAACAAATCCACCTTAGCTCAGAGAGCACTGGGGCATAGAAAGCTCCATCCATCCATCAACCAGGTATTTATTACCCACTCAGCTAGACAAGGCAAAAGGTAGCAACAAATTCCACCTTGGCTCAGAGAGCACAAGGAACTGGTAGCGCCCTCCATAAACCCACCAGGAATTTATTACCCACTAAGCTAAACTAGGCAAGAGGTTGAAACAAATTTCACCTTAGTTCAGAGAGAACTGGGGCATAGAAAGCGCCCTTCATCCACCCACCAGGTATTTATTACCCACTGAACTAGACATACCCAGATTATTACATGTTTTAAGGAAACAGAAGGTAACAGATAGTGATAAAGCTCTCAACACATGAAACATCTAATTAACTAAAGGAGCAGAATATTCACTGACCCATAATAATTAAGAGCTGGGAACAGCTATATATTTCTCCAATAATGCCTGATATACAACAGATGTAATTACAAACGCCTCACAACAATTAACCTGACGTGCCCACAATACTTTACAGAATGTCACAGAATCTATCAAACCAGACGTGTTTCATTAAATTGATTTCCCATTGAGGTCAAGGTCACATTCAAAGAACAAAAGTCAGACACTCCGTCTTTTCAATGCAATTAAAAAGTAAGAAAGTCAGAATGGTGCAACAGTTTTGTGCTAAAACTTTTGTACAAATAGTGGGTAGCGATAAATGACACTGCAATTTAAATTTAAAGTAATTGGACCTTTTTTAAGCATCACCAAAGGACTGGACAAAATCTTCCAACAAAATGTGAAATCTGTTGATCATGATAACTTCACTTGAACTTTGACATTGGATATGAATATCAATTGGTTAAAGTTGATTTAGTTTGGAGCTGCTTTATCTACCATGACATACCCAGTGAGATGAATGTGCAGTCAACCATTATACCACGCGGGCACATCATTCTGCCCGTATACACATCCACAAAGCCCATAGATGTGTTCAGCAGATGACCTTAATTTATATTGACGACCCACAACAACATTCTCCCCATAAATGGAGGACACTCTCAGAATCGTCTGTTTTCCTTAACTTCTCAAACAGGTTTGCTTCTTTGATTGTAGCTGAATGGTGGGCTCGAGTTTATTGTACCAGTGTAAACTGCATGTAGAACTGTTTCAGATTGAATGAATATGCCCCCATAATTAGTTCATAATTTAACCTATGCAAAGAAGCAAAATCAACAAATTCTAGGGCCTTGGAATCATTTTATTTATAGTAAACACTTCAGAGCCGGTGTATCATAGTCTGCTATGGCAATGTGTCTGCATATTGGACAGCAAGGATGAGAATAGTCCATGGTCGGGCAATGCTTCAACAAACAAAAAGTGCCCGTAATGTGGCATATATGAGTTCGTCTTAGTCAAAACTGTTGACCTAAGAAACATAGTGTCTAATAAACTAAGACGTTGTTATCCATACCAATGTTTTCCATCTTATAGCCAAAACTTGCAGATGCACAACTTCATAACATCAATAAATGTACATAAAAAGAATGCATTTCATTAATATGGGGGATGTAATAACCGTATCCATGTGATAGACAGAAAGCATTGCCACCAAAAGATAATGATAAAAAAAACTACCCATAATCAATGACCATATATTGACCTAAGACCCTAATCAATGACCATACATTGACCCAAGACCCTAATCAATGACCATACATTGACCCAAGACCCCAATCAACGATCATACATTGACCCAAAGACCCTAATCAATGATCATACATTGACCCAAGACCCTAATCAATGACCATACATTGTCCTACGACCCCAAATTACGGCGGAACACTAAGAAGAAACCTCGTAGAAAACACCCCTGTGATTACTGGAATCACATCATGTGACTCACTCATATACCTGAGGGTCGACAGACGGACTCGATCCTGTGAACAGTACATCGAAGTAGGCTTTAGTAAGTGCTCGCTAACCACTAAGCCCCTAATCAATGACCATATATTGACCTAAGACCCAAATCAGTGAATATACACTGACCTAGCCAGAACTACAGTGACAATATACGGATCTATACAGAACCCAGATGACAGTGCACCATTTATTGAATGTCTACAGTACCAAAAAAACCTCAGTTCCAATAGAGATTGGCACAAACCCCACTTACTGAAAATCTACAAAACCAAAAATAAACTCAGTTCCAATAGATATCGGCACAAATGCCATTTATTGAAAGTCTACAAAACCAAAAACAAACTTTGTTACAATAGATATCGGCACAAGTGCCATTTATTGAAAGTCTATTCACCCAAAACTCTTTTTGGTGAAAATTTAACTACATATATAAACTAATATAATGACTAAGTGAGATTATAAAGACCATTAAACCCACTCAGTCTACCTGTAATTATAGTTAATTGCAACCCCATAAGTCTTGTAAACCTATTCCGCTAGTCCACTACATTTCTTCATTGTTGTATACAACGGGGTGGCTACAATTTACTTCATATTTCACAGAGCTCTCAGGATCACATCGTTTAACTTGTTATGTCTGATTTTTCTGTTAAAATTGTCATCTGTTAGAGAAACTCTTGTCAAAATAGATGCGTGCACCAGTAAACAAGATTTGTCTGAATGATGTGTTTACCAGTATACACCCTGGCTGCCAGGCAAAGGAGGCTATGATCAATCATCCCATTAAACCAAATCAGTAGTCAACACCATGAACACGAAATCATATAAGTCAGCCAACAGCTATTGGAAAATGTTTATCAACCATCTAAATTCACAAAATAAACTCTGCAATCATGCACAGCCTCAGGCTCTAGATTGCTCAAATACCACCAGTTACTCTATATCCAGAAACAACTTTGGAAACGTTTGTTCGCGGTTATTTTTAGTGTTTAAAGCGGCCCTTCTTCATCCATTAGATTAACAATAAGATTTTATAAGTTATTTCATTGGTTTGTTTGTTTGTTTGTTTGATTGGTGTTTAACGTCGTACTCAAGGGTATTTCACTTATATGACGACGGAG
>JAVFBX010221942.1:0-11316 GCA_034783855.1 Mopalia kennerleyi | reverse complement strand
TTAAGGCAGTGATTCTATCTTTATTATAAATTATATTTAAAAAGTATTTTTTTTATTAATCTCATATATTTCATGTTATTAAATAATGCCATAGCCCATTGTCTGGGGAGATTGTCACATAGAGTCCTGTGGGTTCGACCCTGATTACTTCCTTTTCAGGACAAATAAACACCTGTAAGTGTGGCAGTGTGCTAGAATCCAAATTAAGCAAAAAAAAAATTTTAAAGGTACAAAAGGTCAATATTGTCAACCGGTGTAGCTGAATCGGAGAGTACTAGTTAAGACTAACATCTTCTGTGAGATGTATTTGTGATTGTAAGATAGCCTATTATTATAGGTACACATTTCTGTGATCCCATGGACATATGGCCTGGTTTCATTGAGTGATATAATCTTAAGTTTGACACCACATGCGATCAAACAATCACCTGTTTATTACTGTTGAATGTAAACTGTTTTCCAGGTAATGCCACCAAGCACCAAGAGGGGATAGTGAGGAACTCTGTGGTCTATTTTACTGTTCATGTCCCCACAGCCAGTGTGGGACCAACAGCTCTGAAACTTAGAAGGATTTTAGATATGGTAACCTCATGCTTGTCTTGTGATTTATACACCATTTTGTTTTGTTTTTTCTTGTCTAGTACTTTCAGTTGAACTTCTTATAGTTGATATATGCCCTGATACTTCATAAATTCAGGACATTTCAAATGAAATTGTTTAAACAAAATAATTATAGTGCATAGACAGAAAGTAAATTTAACTGTATTTTATTTCAAATGTTAGTTTTTTATTGCATGTGACAAATTGTAATAGTATATAATAAATTAGGCATGGTTGCTTATGGTTGGGCTATTGAACCCCTTTCATGGGCTGGAAACTGTTTCAACCTTGACTGATGACCTTCATTATCACAATGTTTTTCTTTTTTACAAGTTTTCTTCACAGGTTTCTTGTCAGGCTCTTGTCAAACACCAGCTATACAAAATCATTAAGCACAGCATTAATAATCTCTCAACTAAATAAATGACATATGTTGTGTTTATTTTATGTTGCCAGGCTCCTATCACAATAACGGACCAAACTCCAATGGAGACTGTTGTAGAGATGTTCCGTAAACTGGGTTTAAGACAAACACTAGTCACACATAATGGGTAGGTTTTAACAAAAATTAATTTTGTGGGGCAGCTATTCTTTACTTTTCAATAGGAGAATTCGGTTTGGTGTAAAAAAAAAACTCTCTACACCTCCTCATTTTTGTAAGGAGGGTGGGGGAGACATTGGCTATTGTCTCTTTTCTGTCGACATCTGCTATTGGTCACAGAAGTTGAATACTTTCTAGGGTAGCTTATGTGGTCTTGTTAAGACTAGTCTCATCAATCTGTTCATGAGGAGGGTTGGCAGGGGGAGCTTCCTGTTGCTCTGGTGTTCTCAGAGCTAATCTGAAACATGAAGCTGATCTGTTTCTGATGTCTTTGTATGGCGTCTTATGGTTGTCCTGTTTTTGTCATGTCTTGTCTTTGTTTGTTGCCAGTGGTATCGAGGCTGGTTTCCTTCACCAATTTAACTGGAACATATGAGTGAAATAACGTCAAAGGAAGGGTAAACAAATCTGGCTACTATTGCTTTTGTTAAACCTTGCTAGCCAAACATATAGATGCTCACTACAAATAGCATTAATCCGTCGAGAAAGGACAATTCTTTCTTTCAAATAAATTATTTTTCTCTTCATGGGGGATTATTTCTTAATTCATTGTCTAAGCTAATTAATTTCACCTAGAGTTTTATAAAGACAGCATTATGTCATGGTCAAAAATTTAAGATAATTAATTCACTTTAGTTAAACCATGGATGTCATCAGTTGGCAGTGTATGAAACTATGCTGCATTAACTGTTGGACAAGATTTGTAAATTTTCTTGCCTGTTTGAAACTATTCCAAGTGTGATATTAATTGTCTCAGGGTGTGTTCTTTCTATTTCTGTCACTCTGAGTTTTTCCTATTCCCTTTTTTAAAGTACGCCGTTAAACCCCAATCAAACCCACAAACAAATTAATCTGTGCACAGTGAAGCAAGTTGTTTTCTGTGGGATTTTGTGTTGAATCCATACTGCCCTCTGGCTAAGGTCAGTTTGTTTGAAGAGTAGCAATGCTGTCTTTACTTAATAGCACTGGAGGAAAATTAACTTTCCAACATTATGTATATGCTTCAAATCTTGGATGTGCTAGTGTCAATTTGTCAAAATACACCACCGTCATATAAGTCAAATACCCTTAAAGCGTAAAGCACCAATCAAAGCCATACATGTACAATGGTTATTAACCAGTTTGTATTATCTGTTCTAGTCGCTTACTGGGGATTATCACCAAGAAGGATGTTTTACGTCATATAGCTCAGCTTGAGAACCAGGATCCAGAGAGTATCTTGTTCAACTGAACAAACACTGATTGCCATTAGCAGTCAGGGGGTGGCTAGTCCATGGACCAAACACAGAGGCAAAGATCAAGCTACAACTTACAGCCATTTCAATGATTTGAAATGTTGTGTGTGAAAGAACTTTATTTAACTGAGCAATTTTGTTAGTATCATTTTGCACACAGCAGAGGTATCAAGTATTTTTTGTTTAATTTATACATCTGTTGTCATGCTGGGTGTGACATTGTACAGGTACGCTGCTGTCAGCATGGAAATGGCTGGTAATAATGTTTCAGTGTTAAGGTTAATGCAGTCAATACTCTAGATTTAACAAAAGAGACTGATTTGGGTCTTTGTTTTCATGTTAAGAGCCATCATTGTAGAAATTGCAGTCCTATGAATACCTGCTGAGTAGTATACGTCGAAGAGCAGGATATTGGGCATTAAATCCTAAGGTGTAACACTGTAAATGTTTATTTGTAATATAATTACTGGTGAAATATGACAATAGTTCATTAATAGGTAAAATGTCAATTTTTGACAGTTGCAACTGTAGAACATTGCTCAAAACAAAGATGGTGAAGAGGTTTTGATTTTGTATTATTTCAAAATCCCAGATGTTGCTATTTCTTAAGAGGAATCCACACTATTGTCCTGTCCCTGATGTCTACAATTAAATACACAAATTGTAGAGCTATTTTCATTGATTCTTAACCTCTATAATGAACGACCTTCTGGGAATTTGAACTGTGCTGTTAATGTTATCTTATAAACATACACAAGTACTGATTATCTCCCCCTGCTAATAGTTCTGAAGTATGTAATCACTGTTGTTTAAAATGTTTCATAACACCATACACCAGCACTGATTAAGAGCTGTGGTGGTGCTAAGAGTATGTTGAAAATCTGAATTACATTATGAACATTCCTTTTAAAAAACTGGCAAAAACACACCACTTCAGAGAGGTCAACATTGGAAAGCTCGGATGTCTGCCAGAAATTTCCCAGCCAAAATATCTTCAACATTTGTCTTCTTTACTATCACAAAACTATTTTAATTGAGTATGTAAGAGTCTAGTATTGAGGATCAGCAGAAAGGAGAGTGTTCATTTGGATCAGCCATTAAGTATTTCTATTATTGGCCTAACATGGACTGGACCTTTTCAATCGTAGTCCTCTGGTGTATGTGTGCTGGAAACCCTGACTGAAGATCTGAGATGTACAAATAGAAGTGGTCAAGAATGTTAATAATATTATCTATATATATATATTTGGCTTCAGTCAATTGTAAATATTATCAAGATTTTATCAGTGATTATGTGAATTTAAATTTAGAAGTGTAAAAATATTATGACATTTGAAATTAATGATAATAAACAGCATATATTTCATCTTTACTGTATATTTCAGTCAGACTATTTATTTCATAATGTGGTGTCTGTTGTTATATTTGTTGTTTTACCTTTGTTATTCCTTTGTTCAAGTTGGGGGTTTATTCTATTTATTACCATTTTCTGAATAATAATAACACTGTATACTGTCATGTATTTTTTTGCATAAGACCACAGTTCAATGGTATGGAAAATATGTTTAATACTTTCCAAGGTTTAGAGATGTGTAAATGTTGGTAAGATATGTATGGTAAGAGCATGTCATGGGTGTGAGCTTTCTTGTCCTGGTGCTCTTTGAATTATGAGGTAACTGGAAGCTGTTGTTTGTAAAGCCCAAGCTATATACATAATCAATAGTTTCTTGTAGCCATTTGGCTGACATGCCTGTCATACGAGTGAAATAACGTCACGTTTGGAATACAACCTCAAACCCAGCAAGCATAAGTTACACGTAACATAAGCATTAAAATAAATATTTTGAAAATCAATAGTGGGTCATGAGATTTTAACATACATAGTGCTGATTTGAGTTGGTATGTGAATGGGGGGCCAGGGAACCATTGCATAAATCAATCTTGGCCAAGGTTCATCCCAATTGCCGGAGCAACCAGTACTGTAGATATAATCCCCTCCTGGTAATTAGGATCAACTTGGGTCAAGCTGACCTTCTGGAACAATACCCAGAACACAACACTTTTGGTTTTGTTTTTATTTCTGTTTTGTATAGATATTTAATTCAACATTGTGTTCTGAACAACTTTATCAAAATGAAATTTCATCAATTATGTCTTTCTCTTAGTGATCAAATAAATAAGCAAAACTGACATGTAAAGTATGGAGGTTAGTTTTAATCAGTATTATGTAAGTAGCAATCTTAAGGATGAATATGTCCATTACTTGTTGTTTTTTGTTTTTTTAAATTGCAAATAATATGAAGAAAAACTTGTTGTGTTGTGAGCAGATAATTACTAAATACTATTGAATAAATATATTCATACATTATGTCAAATTGATAGTAGATTGTTCATGTGTTTATGTTGCCAGTTTCTACTATCTGTAATATGATTAACGATCATACCAGTTATCATATAAAATGACAAAGTACAGACCTGTTTAGTTATGGTAAATTGTCTTATTTCATTGTCTTTAAGTAAGGCCCACTCCAAGTAAATCGTCCCAAGTAAGGACATATTTAGTTCTATTGCAAGCACCTTTGTCAGACATTTTTGCAGGCATTCATTTGTGGGTTTTTTTAAAGACTTGAATAATTTTTTTCTCATCCTCTACTTTGTTTGTTAACCTGGACAATACTCTTAAGAAATAAGGCATAGATTATCAAATCAATTTACAGTTTAATTATCAATATAGTATTGTGAAACTTGCAATATTTAAGATCCTTTATAATTCTTTATAATCAAACTTGTGTTTTTCCGACCAGCCTGTGTGCTGAACCAGTCAAATCTGTCCAAATTAGGAGACATACCATACTCAGAACCTCGAAGTGGATTCTTTTAAATGTTATCTTTGATAAAAAATACTATCTTTGTTTGCATCATGCATTTATCTTCATCTTGCCACTGAACGTGAGATTGTTGTGATTTGGTTTTAGATTTCATAATATTATATGTAATGAATCATTTGTATGTATTCAATCAGACATCAATCAAATCTAGTCCTAAGTAATCCGGTAGGTTAGACTTCAGCAGAGATGGTTTATGTCAATAAGCAGGTGAAATCCTGAGAACAGATATGTTTGTATATTTAACTTTGTGAATTTGAGATACAGTTGAAAAGAGGGGAGTCGATTCATGGCATCATCTTCACTTGTCCTGGTCATGAAAGGTACTTAATTTAATGTTTTTCCTAGAAACAAGAACAGCTGCCTTTCTCGATTTGGACCAAAGACAAAAAAAAATATGGGAATTTGCATACCTGAATGCACGTCTTAAGTTTAAAACTACTGACTTCTTCAAATACATTGTTTAAGTATACCAAGGCTCTTAGCTCTAAAGAAACCAATATTGTAGAGTTTGTTAGGTATGCAATCCTATTCATAATAATCAGTATCTCAGACTTTTACCTATATTTAACAATATGTTTATTGCTTTCTGTGATGTTTCCCCAAAAATCCAACATTGTAATGAATCTGTGAATATACAAGTGGTGCCAAATGGTGAACTCATATTGGTGATACGACTAGCATTGCTTTATTGTTGTACAAATGCTGTATTTGATGGGATATATGTAATTTACCCCTCATGTTTGTCCTATGTTAATACAATACTCAGAGTATCGTGCAATGTGGTTATATCGTTGTTTTTTTGTTTATTTATTCGTTTGATTGGGGTTTAACGCTGTAAGGCTACTTCAAGTTATCTCATTCATAGGGTGACGACTGGATGAAGGAAAACACTCTACACCATTCGCAAAGAAAAATAGATATGTAGAACATTGACAAAACATTATAAAAACATCATAAACAAATCTATTTCTGGTTGTCCACGAGCGCCCAGACAACATGTAATTGTACTGTGATTGGCCTATATAGTCATTGATGGAAGCTGGTGGTGGTTTCCTTATTCTATTGGACTGACACGCTTTAGAAAAACTGTTAACACCTACAGTATGGGACTAACAGTAGACCAAGAACTATTTGGATAGGAAACTTATTTAATCTTGGGATGAGTCGAGTCAAACTTTTAACCCCTCCATCAATGAAGTTCCTAGTGATCACTTGTGAGATGATTGGACATAGTGTTTATTAGTCTAAATTAGGATTGACACAAGTTACGTGGTGTTAAGAATTTAAATTTGCATATATCAGGTCATTTAAAATATTGGACTTTCTATTGTAATTGCGGATGATCCGGCAAGCCACTGGAGTGAGCTACCAGGGGCTCTCAAGAGCTGAAGGACAACACAAAGCTGGTTTGATTTATGTCGTGATCTGTGATTATGAAGTCTTTGTTGCCACTGATGTCCAGGGTAATTTCTTTTACTCATTAGTCCGTCACATATGAGTGAAAAAACCTTATTAAGTATGGCATAAGACCCCAATCAACATGATCAGGTCATAGCCAAAAAGTACCAGACCAACCCAGAACAGAAAAATAGAAAAGTATCAAATTTTCATTGGTTTTATTTCCACTTGTCAGAGCACCCCTCAGCATTGGGTTCTTCACTGTAAATAAAGTAATGGAACGTTTAATCAGTATGAGAAGTACATGTAAGATATTCCAATAATCAGAATTGTAAATCATAGCTAGAATCAAGGGAGACAATACTTGACAAAATATGTAATTTAACTAGGAGGTCACTACAACACAAACTATGAAAGTGATCACAATACTTGGTTTCTTACAAGAACTAATACCAACGTAATAAATATTCTAACAAATAAAACTAATGGCATAAAGATATGTTTCCCTAGTAACCGGACAGATTAATCACCCCCTCACCCTCTGGCTAAGGGCAGCAAGGTTAGAAGTTTATCAATATTGACAGCTCTGGAGGAAGGTTGTTTTCCCACCTGGGCGTTTAAACATTATCCTGGGCATGGCTCTGTTATTGATACATTTTCATCTTGTCATATATGTCAAATACTTTTGAGTACAGCCACAGTTTAATATTGTGAATGATTTTTATGGAGCTACAGATAAGAGTTTGATCAACTGAGGGTTTTATATTGCATGTGAAGTTATTTCACCCATGTGACAACATATCAGTCAGATTGATGAAAAAACCACCTTCAACGCAACTGACGACAAACAGTCATAAACGGTCTCGGAAGAATAAAAGAGCATTTATTTTCTTGTTATTTACCTGGATGTCAAAATACATGTACAATAATTTCATAGTAAATTGTATATAATGACAGTTTAGTTTAAATCAGAAAAATAACACATAAGTAGTTGATCCATAAGTAGCAAAAAATCAAGGTCAATAAAAATATTATGGATCAAAATAACGCGGACGCTTTCTGTTAAATTTATATAGAAAATAGATAACAGAAAGTTCAATGTCGAGGATATCAACATTTCAATTGCAAAATCAATGAGCAAATAAAAAATAATCAAGATAAAAATAGTTAAAAATAATAAACATAAATAAAAAGTATACAGAAAAATGAATGAAGATAAGAACAGTAAATATATTCTGGACCATTGGACACTTTAGTCTACTGTCAATTTCAATCAAGGAATATTAAAATTGGATATCACATTCATGGCTTCACTATTCAGTATTATCAACTGTTTGGTCAATTAAACTGAAGATATGTCAGAAAGGGCGATACTTTCACACTAAGTACTATTGATATTTTTTAGCGAACAAATTCAATCATAATATTTGCTTATTATTCAAATTTATAAATTTACAGATTTAAGTGGTGTACATCAATTCAACATAATTATCACATAAACACGGAGCAAAAAACCATATGAGAAATTATTCAGTTATAATATTATGCTGGAAACAAGTATAATAAATACTGATTATAATAATGATATTATACTAAATCTGATGCCAGCATCACTAAGTCATGGTCTCCCATTCACCCAGAAATTCAATATACAATTATTCTCTAATGATTTTGAAAATTGATAAATACATATATTACAAGAGTGCTTGAAAACTTAAAATACTTGATAATTTAATCAGCTGTCTGGACTATGGCACGCCAATCACATGGCCTGCATCATTCTCTGTGTAAACATGTTAACTCAGTGATCACATGATGCCAATGAAAGTGTTCAGCCTGTGTGATGTTATCTTAATGTACTAAGCAATAAACACTCTTCTGAACTGATGTATCAGGCATATTCACGAACAGAGTTAAGTCCCTATAATGATAAAGCAGGGATGCTCCAAATAGTGCATAAAGACTAACAACAATAAATGATAGGTTATTTCACCATGTATTATGGGCTATAAATGTGTGCAATACATGTACATGATATTACACCTTAATTGAATCAATACATTTTGAGGCATTGAGCTCATTTTTGAAGTACAAAAACCATTAAAGGTATTATTAAACTTAGCCTTAGAGTAAATTAATTTTGTCATAAAAATGAAGAAAAAGCTTACAAGATTCTCCATGAATGCAGTGTTGCAGTATTTTGAAAGATTTGTGACAATCTGAGCAAAAATACTCACACTTCTCAGAAGAATATTAAGCATAAGCGTATCATATTACCTGTAAGCGTCATCATTTAGGGACCAAGTCAGGAATTCGTGAAAGTTATTTTAGAATTAGTAAAAACTGTAATTATGGCATAAAACATGTGTATGTTAAGATATAAAATGTAGGGAGTCAGTGAGCTGAACTGCAGCCTGGGTCAACCTAATTGCTTATTTGTTTGGAACTTTGGATTGAGATTTAACAGCAGACTTCAGCTTATTTCATTTGTATGACGACGTGCCTGTCTAATGGGTGTAAGATACAACCCACACTCATAGGCTGGAGAATCACAAGGATCCACCAGCAGAGAAGGTCCTTGTTGCCTCTGGTAGCAATGGAGCAAGCACCCTCCTAAATGCACGCATCTTGACATACTAAGTAACTTTATCTACAGTTTTGTGCTGATATTCTATCATTTTATGTTTGTACCCCATATGAGATGAAAGTAAATGTCATAAGGAAATATTTTACTATCTACATGCCTCAAAGATGGCCCCTGGGAAACCCAATAATTAGTATGAGATTATTTACAGTGGTCGTGAGTAATGATTAAAAGGCAGGAGTTGTGATCCATCAGTACATATTATATCTACAGAAACTACTACATATCAGGCAATGTAAATGTGACTGGAATAATGTGCAGGCCATATAAGGGGCTGTGTAAAGTGTCTAGTGTTGTTTAACCAAGATGCCCCCCAGTTATATTTATATTATTAAAGGGGTGGGGGTGGGGGGGGGAGGTGTATTTTAATTAGAAAAAAACATGTGTACACTTAGGTGTGATATGGTGCACTCTTAGGAGTCAAAATCTGGAAATATATTAGACAAAGTACATTTAATTACAGTGTTAATTTTTTACAAATTGGCTGTTGATTTGAGTAGTAATTTCTGCATTTGATTTTCAATAATGTGATGTCCTTTGTGGCTTGAAAAGATATAGTCCTCATTATGTGTAGTGTCATGATCATTTGTAAACTGATCACTTAAAGGGAGTCAGACTTTCTGTTATAATTACTTGGTCACATGAACAGGGCCTGGTCTGTCAGTAAAATATCCCCAGCACCCATAGTATTCCTATATAAAGTAGCTTCCATTACTCATCAGAGCAAGTATACAGTAGCTCCTTTCGTTTTCCATTTGGTACTTTGACTCCGGAAAACTGAGAAGCATACCCACTGTGATACATATTGTAAGCTATGTACTATTTATACATATTATTGGTTACTATTCCTCCCTATATATCATCGGCTGCATCTCTGTAATTCTCCTCTTTGAAATCTTTCTCTGTAAATGAGCTTTCATCAATCGAGTCCTCAGATGATGACAACACCATTGGTCTAATTTGACTCTTGTCAAGTTTGGGCAATGCAGACTGTTCAGGGTACAGCCAAGGCTTTTTATGGGGATTATTACGACTTTTCCAGCTGTTGTAGTTTTTGGCAGCTTTGTGTAACCTGTTTATTACCTAAAATTGGAATTAAGTACAGGAGGTTAGTTAATTTGGTGTGAAAATTATATATTATTAAACCGGTGTATTGTGACAAATTAAACAAGAACCGGTGTATTATGATAAATAGCACCAAGTCATGACGGAAATGATTCTTACTACACGGGCTTGACAATACGGATGGTTTGAGTTACGATATACAGAGTGATGTCCCTTTGGGAAATGACGTTGCCACTTTATAGCACTGTAGGGCAGTCTGCCTATACTTTAACATTGCAGGTTGTTGGTTTTCAGGAAAATATGGCTTTAACATTGTAACTTTTGAAAAAAATAATATTTTAAGCTATGTGTTAAGGAAGTTCATATGGCACTATTAACGTATACCTGTTAATTAGCAATATTCCCTATACCATTCCCTATACCACCGTCATTCTGTTGTCTTAACATCATAACTGGAAATCCCTGTATTGACAGATAATCTTTTTCTCACACTTTTTAATTTTTCCAATTCATGGGACTACTTGTTAAAATCTTGTCATTTTGGAATGACTGACAAGATACAATGTTTTGCACAAATACCGGAGAACTTAAAAGAACAACAGTGAAATCATTGTAAAGTCATCATAAAACTAAGATGCAATAAGCTCTAAGAGCACCATGGCGACCTTCCCTTCCAACCACCTTCCATCATACATTGTGTGCATCATTATCAAGAGAATCACACAACTGAGATTACAATTCAATCTAAATAGACCCCAATCATATTTCTCAGGATTTCTGCACTTAGGAACATTCTTACATTGATGTTATTTAGATTGTTTGTTTGTTTGTTTGATTGGTGTTTAACGTCGTACTCAAGGGTATTTCACTTATATGACGACGGAG
>JAVFBX010221931.1:0-11316 GCA_034783855.1 Mopalia kennerleyi | reverse complement strand
TACAGTTGTTTGTCTTTGAAAATATTCATTAAAAGTAATAAGTTTAGGTCTAAAATCGTTGGTCTTTCCCTTTAATAGATCGAGGTAACGTCATTATTACAGATGAACGCCACTTTCCATTTAAGGGGTTTCCCTTTTGTGGTAAAGGATTCTTTTTAAGCCAAAAAAAGATTATGAAGGACCCACAGCAGTGGCTTAGTGGTTAGCGAGTGTGCTAAGTAAATCCTATTTCGATGTGCTGTTCACAGGGTCGAGTCCCTCTGTCAACCCTCACATGTATGAGTGAGTCACAATGTGGCTCCCAGTAATCCTGGGGGGTGGTTTTTTCGAGGTTTCCTCCCAGTTTTCCACCATAATTAGGCAAGGAACAGTGTGAAGTGGACAATATGTCGTCCTATAAGTGAAATACCCTTGAGTACGACATTAAACCCCAATCTAACAATTTAACAAACAAACAATCAATGATGAAGATGAGAATTCATCCATATTCAATAATCAGTGGTTTACCTTTTACTTAGCATATTAAAAGAAATTTAATGTACTTTGGTTACTGTTAGGTATAATTAGTAAAATAAAAAAAATTAAAATTGAATAAACTTAGTAATAAAAAGACTGAGATGTCCTCAAAAGTTTTTCAAAGATATTTTATGTGTTGCAGAAAATGATAACTTTGTTAATCTTTGGATGTTTCAGACCTTACAAGCAGGACGAATCTGGACAATGCATCTCCAGACTGTCTGCCCAAGACTGCGTAAAACGTTTCTGCGCAGCAGTCACATGGGATACGTTCTTGGCATAACCATTCTTAAAAACAAGGAATACAGCACACAGAGAAAGCCGAACAAACATGATAATTACTACGATGTTCTTTCTCTCTCCCCGAAAGCTACACAACAACAGATTAAATCAGCCTATTTTGAATTATCAAAGACATTTCACCCTGATGTTAATAAATCCTCCGAAGCAACTCAGCGATTTTCTGAGATATCAGAAGCTTATGAAACACTGGGTAATGTGGGGAAGAGGCGGATGTATGACAGACAAACACTAAATGCTTCATCAGCTCCTTATGACCATAGTCATTTTCACACTCCTGGCGGGTTTCGAGAACGTCCTAAGACAGTTTTTCGTGGAAGGACAAAGATATACAACTTTGATGAATTTTATAGACAACATTATGATGATCATAGACAGCAATCAGAAGATAACAAAGAAAGTATTATAAAAAAGAAAAAAGAGACTGAAAGCCTTAAGGGAGACTTTGCTAGAAGTATGTTTTGTGTTGGGGTAATGGTTGGTATGGTTTTAGCAGTGTGGCCATTTTCCATCAAATCTAAAAAGAGTTGATGATAATCACTCAATAGAGAGTTTCAAGACATGACATTATGATAACAGAGTGGTGTCCCTTGCAAAATGATGTTGCCACTTTACGTGAAGGTTGGGCACTAAGGGCAGCCTGCGTGTACATGTATTTCATCATTGCGGTTTTCAGAATATATGGCTTTTGCAAAAATTAATTTTCCAATTTATGGGCATGCTATCATGTGAGTGAAATAACGCTTAGTGAAAAATACATCAATGAGCAAAATGAAAATTTAGACAAACACTGCAAACAATTTGGGAGATTTTAAAATGGTCCTCCTAAAATGGGAAGACCCTGTTTTATCCATTCTCCCCAACTGCACAGGTCTGATAATGCCCATGTTAAATATCTTCCATTGGAACTCCCTTACTGTAGAGTGATAACATATTTTGTCAAAGTTACATCACTCCGTTGCTGTAACTGAAGCCCACCCGTATTGACTTTGTTCATGTATACATAAAAGTAGCTCTCAGGGCTAAAGAGCAACAAGAGGTCAGTCCATTTTGTGAGGTCTCTTCCTTGTATCTTGTGATTGTCCTGTCATGTCTTTGTCCATTGCCAGTCTGTGACAGCAAGGGTGACTTTTCTAACTCTCGGGGCTAGCATGTCATCATTACATTTTAATAAGGAATCCTATAAGCAAAAATACCTTTAGTCAGAAGTTTGTATGTTCGTGTATGTTGCACAATTTTATAATTCACCACTTTAATATTTTTGGAGACCCAGTCGAGTTTCATTATATTTAATTATATCAAAATACATGCATAAAAAGGAAACGATTGATTGATCGGTGTTAAATGCTCTGATTAAGGGTATTTCAAGGTCATCAGGAGATGGTGGTTGTGGCTTTGTGGTAAGCATGCCTTCTTAGTTTTTACAAATCCAACTTCAATGTTCCATCCCTGGGTTTGAGAGGGTGGGGCCTATATGAGTGAGTGACCCCAACATGGATGATCCCTAAATATACAATTTCTGGATAACCACTTCATGTTTCAAGAAGCTTCACAAACAACAAATGGTTATCCAGGAATTGTATAACTATGTAACCCCACTTCTAAAATGTCGTTCAAAACTGACATTAGATCTCTGCAGACTATTTGCAGATAAAAAAATGACTTCACTAAGGTTATGGTCTGGAATGTGAAATTAGATTTAAATAAAGCTGGGAAATAAAATTTAATAGAGAATGAAGCGAGTGAAAGGGTAGAAAGTTCTGGTAGAGGGAGTTTTTACTTCCCTTTTGAAGCGGACTCATTAAGTGAACAATTCATCATGTTAATAATAGTTAAAATTCAATTGTGTTTAATCTTAAACCCCAATCAATCAATCAATTAATCAAACTAACAATGTACTAGACTAGTCCAAGATTTTAAGATAGATTACCAGAATTCTTACGGTATATTAATGTTATTGTATGTCTCTTATTTAGGAACAACTGGCAAATATGTTTGTTTGTTAGAAGGGTTTCAAATACAATCAGGATTATTTTTGTGTAACAAGTAATAACTTATTCTATCAGAGGTTTATATTAAAATGTGTGATGGTGTTTTTTAAACTTGAACAGAATGTGATATTATTATTGTAGATATTTATGGCTGTAATTAAATAAAGTGAAATAGAGTTTTTAAGTTAAGCTTTGTTATATTTTTTGCGTTGTTTGCTTTCATTATCCCTATTGCATAACTATATAATATATATAATATATATGTGATCATCGACTCAAGGGTGTTTCACTTATGACAAGGGATCGTCCATTTCACACTGTTCCTTGCCTAAAATAAGGTGGAAAACATGAAGGTAACCTCGTATAAAAACCACCTGGCTGGAGCAACATCGTGGGACTCTCACATCTATACCTGATGGTGAAAAAAACCCGAGAAGAAATCTAGACTCCCGAGGGAACTGAGGGACTGGAATCTGTGAGCGATTCACCTGTGAAGGATCGGTTAACCAACATCCTAACCATGACTGCCCGTCCTATACCATATGTCTTTGTATTCAAAGACATTTCTAGAGCCAATTTGGATTTGGCAAACATATGGGCACCAAATTATTGTCCATATAGCTTTATTTTCATAATATCTGCTTAAAAATCAAGCCAAAAGCGGATGCAGATGCCTGACCATTGTCTGAGGAACCTGGGCAATGTTTCTAAAAACTGTCCTGTTGTGATCGTCATTGATGTGGTGCATGTAATTAATGTTGATGGCAGCTTCCTTCACCCATTGAGTGGCATGGCGTCATATATAGTGAAATAACCTTCAGAATGATGTTAAAACTCCAATCATACTAATGATAAAGGATTATGCCAGATCTCAATTATTTTGACAACGGAATACCACAGAGATTATTCAGTTCACATCTGGTTTTCATTATATTGTTAAAAACCATACTTCCTATATCCCTTGAAAGGTTACTATTAATTATGGCATCCACTTAGTGTTCAGTCATTTTATAAAATAACCTGAGAGTTACAGATATATACCTTCCTACGACCGCTGGCAGCTGACATTTTGGAGTTGGTCCATCATGTAAGATATGACGTGAATTTCAGTGTCCGGTTTAGGGTTAGGTTTGTGTTGGGCTTTATAGTTAGTATAAGGGTTAGGTTTAGTATTAACCCTAACGCGGAACTACAAAAATCACGTATATCTTACATGACGGATGACGTGGCCAATTCTGTCCAGTATGTGACTATGTCATACGCCTTACACTTTTTTGTTGTTCTGGATTAATAACATGTGTGAACTGTCAAAGGTTAACACAACTATAAACAGTTGACTCTAGGTCTCCTATTTTGACAAACAAGGTATTTGATTGTTCAATATTTGTGGAGTTCTTCTGTTTAGTGATTGAAGTACTAAGACATGGCCGTGTGGATGAATTTGACTGTAGTTTAAGGAATACCAGCTGCTTAAGATCCAATTATAAAGTGGATATAGCTAGATTAGAAAATTAGAGAGCATAATTCAACACAACAAATGATGGCAATTTTATCTATATGCATTTTATTGCAGACAGGAAAATCGCTTTAAGGTTATTTCGCATGATGCCAGAACAATGAGTGAAGGTAACCACCCTCGATAAACACAGGACAATCACAAGACTCTATACGAAACCATCACAAACAGATTGGCTTCACGTTGCTCCTTAGCTCCAAGCACATAAGGGGGACAAGGAGCTCCCTCCCTCATTACGCAAAAAACGTAACTCAACACAAACAGTAGCGATATTAAAATTTTATCTACAGAACTGTACAGATGCCACATAAACTTGATTTATGACAAAGCTATGAATAATTAACA
Source organism: Mopalia kennerleyi (assembly GCA_034783855.1). Taxonomy (NCBI): domain Eukaryota; kingdom Metazoa; phylum Mollusca; class Polyplacophora; order Chitonida; family Mopaliidae; genus Mopalia; species Mopalia kennerleyi. Next base: position 6,648 of record JAVFBX010221931.1, on the reverse strand, counting down.
TGTATTACACAATAATCTAACAATTTAATCAAAAGCACATTTCATTTAATAGTTTTTTTAAAATTGATATATGTGACAAATTGTCCCTCTTTTTATTACATCTATATAACAATTTTGACTTTTGTTGGCTCAATTACTGATTTTCGCAACAGAGCTAAGAAATATATAATATCTTATTAATATTAAACTTTTCACCCTACAATCCAACAAATGTCAAAATCGTTAAATATTGAGTAGAGTGACTATCGGTCATCTTACTTATGAATTTAGCCAATACATCTCGTCACATGTTGATTGATTTGGATTTAACATTGCAAGCCAGGGTATTTCGCTTATATGACTGATTGTTCATTTCACACTGTTGTTTGCTTAAAGATGATTAAAAACTGTGACGAAACTTCGAAAAAAACAACACCAGTGATTCTCTTCACTAGCCAAGAGTTTTATTCCGAGCTACTCTGCATCACAACCCTTGGCGGATTTATCACATATAAATTGAATTACAGCTATGCCCCCTGGCAGATAAAATGACCAAGTTTCTAGTTAAAGCGCTGATAACATATGTTGAATATTATTCTCTAGTTTTGACAAATTGTTTAACTATTTAAAGCACCATTGGCATACATGTATATATGGAGAGTTGGTGTCTGTAGAGGTGGGTGCATACATGTATGCAATATTCTCATCGAGTTGGTTCAATACGCCGAATATATCCCTTTTTCGACAACACTTCACCCACTTTCATTATTGACTATTGGTGTCATTTGTACTAGCAGAATCCTCTAGTACCACTTCATCTGATTGGTTGCATAGAAGTTCCCACCCATTCAATCAATCGCTTGGAAACGGAGTCTGATTATAGTGAATTATCCACCAAGGGTTGTAATGCAGAGTAGCTCAGAATAAAACTCTTGGCTAGAGAAGATGTGATTGTTGGAGCCACATTCGTTTTCATGGGGCTCCTTTTCCGAACTTTCCAACATTTGTCTGGATTTAAACAATAAAACTTAATAAATGTAGCTACAATTTTCATCCATTTTGATATTTGATGGAAGCCGATTTTACCTAAAAGATGCTAAATATTGTAGGAGATTGGTTCTAGGAGACGGCACGACTGGAATATAATCAGAGCTGTAAATAACATAACAGTTGAAGATCTTTGAATTTAATAAATTTCATGTATGTATTTACAAATAAAGTCTTTCTTAGTTTAGAAAAAAAAAAACATTCTACATCCCCAAGAAAAACATTGTGTTGCATTGATAAAAGTTAGTAGAAGTAGGAACATTAATTTCTGCTTCAATAATTAATTTGGTGATTTCTAACTAAAGGTCTTAACTCTCTGAAGCATAGTGTTAGACAGAGGGGTGTCTCAGTGTCTTTGATATACACAATTAGCCTTTTGAGACCCTGTTTTAATCAAATTTAACATAGGAAAGACAGGGAAAATTTAAAATGAGATCCTTTTTAACAGGGTGATTTGAGACACATTCTTCTAGATTTCTGGCTTACACTTTGCTCTGAATAATAAATAATAGGCAATGAGGAACAAATTCTGGTGTGGACACATTTGAGCCATTTAATAAACAATCAGTGGTTGGCTATCGCAGTTTTGTGCTGTTGTAAATACATGTAAGCTTATTTTCACCCCTTGCAGTTTTCAAGGCTGGCAGAAAGACTGAAGGAAACCATACACACTGTTCTTGGCATGAAACAATACAGGAAACGAGAAATGCACAAGACGTAACACATGGTAAAGTGAGACACTGTACATACTCACAAAGTTATGGCAGTACAAACTGCCACAAAGGCATTGTAAGCTTAGGAGACAAGTGCCAGCGTAAACATTGAACAGTCAAAATGAAGTAAATTCATCCAGCCTCCAAAAAACTTGTAAAAATCTAACAAATAAGTTTGCTACATACATGTATGATATATACAAAACTGCTGACAAGGTACACTTTCAAGGAATTTACAGACATTTTTTATTGTAAATGAAGCTCCCTTATGGAAGTTAAACATGGGACAATGTCATTTACTTTAAGAATTTGACCTGCAAAGCTCCATGGATGTGCCCAGAATCTGAAAGACATTATGCTTCATCATTAGTTAAGCTGAGAAAATCATCATCTATATCATACAGAATATATTTCATCAATACAATAGGTACCGAATTTCTTCTAACTTCCTGTGCACAGCTGTCATTTATACCCCACACCCTGGTTTATACACCAATGCAAACTCACCTGCATAACGGAGATCTTGAGTTATGACAACAGAGTGACGTCCCTTTGCCAGCACTTGTCATTGTAGGGCAGCCTGCCTTAGTATACTTTAACATTGTGTTGTTGGTTTTGAGGAAAATATAGCTTTAAAATTGTACCTTTTGCCAAAAATAATATTTTAAGCTATGGGAAAAGGAAACATAGTACAAGAGTAGTGTTACTCCGAAAAACGAAAGACTCATTTTGACTTCAATATTTCGGCGGTTTATTTTGCCATCATCAGGAAATATTTAAGTCAAAATGAGTTTCATTCTTCGGAGTAACACTACTCTTGTACTATGTTAAACTTATCAGTGGAAATCAAGGATTTTGGAAAAGGAGATTCATATGGTTTTATTAATGTTAACTTGTTAATTGTCCCTCCCTTGCCATAATTTGATAACGGTATTTTGCAAAGGGACGTCATTCTAGTGACGTAACGTTATAACTGGAAAACCCCGTATTGAGGTGAAATATTTTCCTGACATAATTTTTCAGCTTGTAAATTTTACAATTAGTCCTGCTTGATTATGTACATGTATGCATGAGCAGGCTTTATTCTTTAAGGTCATCCAGCCAATGAATTACAATAAATCAAGTTGGCACAAGAATACGTATTAAGCTTGAAGGATTAGTAAACCAGGAAATCAAGTGGGCCCCTAAGTAGACAGGATGTAAATAACAGTCAGACCTGTGCTGTTGGGAAGAACAGACCGAACAGAGTGTTCGTATGGTTATGCAAACTTATTTTAGGAGGACTGATTTATTGGTTACCCAAATTGTTTGTTGTGTTTGTCTACATTTCAATTTTGCTTCTGATTTTGACAAATTTTGTCAATCCAATCATGAATGAAGTTATAAAGCAATATTGCTTCAATACATTTATCAGGTATTTTAAAAATCTGCACAGCAGCGGGAAATGTTAGGTTATCTCACAAAATTTTAGAGGACCAATTTTAAGGTTATACTGGAAAAAATTCCAGCACAGCCAAGCATTATGGGTAATATTGAAAATTAACAGATAAACATTTATAAAAAAAATGTGTTAACTTATTTTTCACATAGATTGGTTGCGTTTGTTGAATATTTTGAGTGTGTAGATATCTTTTCATAATCGCCCTAGAGTACCTCAAGTTGGTAGCTCATGTATGGTTCACTTCTTATGCCATATCACTTCTGTCTCTATATTACAACATTGAGAAATATTCAATAAATCTTCACAATATTAAAGCGTCACAAAGATACTTTTGCTCTTAAGTAATTGGAAAAAAATAATTTAAAATGATTTTGAACAATATATATTGAATAAAGTATTATATAATGCATTATATAATGTCAAAAAATGATATGGCATTAATAGTCTACCATACTTGAGTTACCAATAAGAGTTAAGAGATTCTAATGAGATTTTTGAAATTACTTTCTTCACATCCTGTCTACTGGGGCTGACTTTATTTTTTGTCTATTCACCTTAAAGGACATGATATACTCTTAAATAATAAAATCATTTGTATGTTCACAGTTTGTTTTTAAATCACATCAATTATATAATGTGAACAACGACATTAAAGTCGACCACAAAATAAATATTTTGTTCAAAGGTGAACAACTACTAGTTGTGTAAAAAAAACATAAAACTATCAAAGGATCACTAAAATTGCTGCCAGGATAGTCAATCATCAACGGAATAGTCTACCTGAAAAGTTGTAAATGTCAATACCTGAAAGCATATTTCCTCTTCAATACTAAAGTGGAGGGTTTAACGTTGAATTGAAAACCTGTATATAACATACATGTAGTCAGACAATGTTACAGCATAGCTGTGCTGCAGGGCTGTTGACAATAAGCAACATGCTAAGTTACTGAAAGTTATTACTATCTTGAAGCTTTTTTGAGTAAAATGTAATTTTCTATTCAGAAAAAAAAGACAATTATGAAAATTCCTTATACCTCCATACCAATTTTAAATACTCTTTGCTGTGAAAGAATTCTTTGGCTGACAGAATAATTATGCCTCCCACCCCCCATGCAAAAAAAAAAAAAAATTTAAGATAACACAATACTGTCTCAACATACAAAAAAAATGCAATTAAAATAATCTGGAATATATGTTTCGCAGTGCTGAATAAGGTTAAGTTAATTTTCATATTTAATGACAGTTAATTTTCATATTTAATGACACTTCCGCAGGGGTGAATGCTGCATTAATTCACAAATAGTGGCATAAAGATTCCTGATGTGCTGTTGATATACAGATACTGTAGTCCTTCAAACCAAGTCCCAAGCAAAATAAGTGACTGGAGAAAATGTAAAATCATACATTAACACGAGAATGTCAGTCACAACTTCCTTCAAATCTTCGCTAGCACACACATCATGATTCCATTCACAAGTTTTCCCTAGATGTACAATTTCACCTATGGTTGTATGTTCATGCTAGGCAGAGTGCAGTTGTCGAGTTGACTTTAAGAATTGAGAGACCGGTAATCATGTTAGCGGGGTAGAAATGGCTCTGGCATCATCATGTATGAACTTGATGCAGGATAAGGGGCGCCGTATGATGGAGAGACCGCGGTTGTTCCATTAGCATACCAGCCTTTGGCTGCATTCTGGTTTGTCCGTGGCGGCACAACAGGTGGCCTTTGAGAGCTGCTTTGCACTAGTTCCACCATTTTGTCACATTTAACTCGTCTAAGATGGGCCAAAGTTCGTAATGAAATAAATTGTTCTATAAATGTATCCACCTCAAGATTTTTATCACAGAAATTCTCCGCAAGTTGCTGTAAAATGAGGAAAAAAACATACAAACTATTAATTACTGTATAGAATACCAGTTAAAAGGTCCATTACAAGTTTGATAGCACAGATGATTACGGTTTGTTTGTTTGCTTGATTGGGGTCTAATGTTGTACTCAAGGGTATTTCACTTAAACATGTACGATGACGGATGGTCCACTTCACACTGTTCCTTGCCTTATTGCGGTGGAAAACTGGGAAGAAACCTTGTAAAAATCACCCCACGATTGCCGGAGCAACATTGTGTGACTCACCCATATACAGGCGTAGAAATAAGAATCTTAAGTCAGATGAAACATCTGGCATGACCTGAAAACCCTCAGTTTTATAGACTTGCTCTACGAACTATTAGTTTAAATTGAAAACAGCCTAAAAACCAACTTACCAGCAGGACTACTGTACGTTCACATTGTGAGTGCCAAGGGTTCGAAACCGCTGGCCCGCCTGCAAGTGGCCGTTAAAATCACTGCGTGCAGGCCAGCGGTTTCGAACCCTTATATACCTCATGGTTGAAAGACGAACTCGACCTCGTGCGGGTGATTAATAAGGAGTTAATGGAAACTGAAATGAATGCAAAAATAAATACCTCTGATTCTTCTTCTGTTTTAGCAGACTCTGTTTGTAATAAAGCCAGTAACATCTCAGGATTCTGGCCATCAGCACTTAACACTACAAACACAAAAAATAGTAACACTATTAACTGTTAGCACATAACACTATAAACAAGAAAATAATAACACTTTTGACTGATAGCACATGAGAAAGTGAATAACATTTGCACACATTGCTACAAACCAGAAATAACTCAACATGCTAAAGACTTGGAACTGGTTCCACTGAAGTGAATTTTTATTATGATCTGACATTCCACTTGTTTGAGTCTTAATCAGTGTAACCAAGACAACCACAATCACACCTGCCTCCTCTAAAAGAGATTTATGTTTAAGAACACATGTTTTGAGTATTTTCTTATCTTATGCATATTTTTGTGTAAAAGCATAGCATTTAATTTATGTGTGCATTTTAATAGCATATTGGTGTATTCAACATAATTTCTGTGTACAAAATACACCAGAATACATTGGGTAGGTAGGTCTGCACAATACACAAGTGAAGGTAAATTCAGAGTATCTTACATAGCTGTGCCCTATCCTCTTCCATGGCACCCTGTAACCGTTTAATTTCCTCGTGACCTGTAGCTAACTCCCCTTTCTTGTTCTCCAGCTTTGGCTGATAGGATAAGTTATAGTCAGCCACACTTTTATTGGAGGCCAATAAAGTCTCTCTTTCCACCTGGATATTCTTCACCTAGAAAATAAAACATGGTAAAAATTAATAATTTTTGTGTCTTGTAAAAGGGACTATGGCCAAGATGTCGAGGTAGCTGCCATTTACTGCCGTTGATTCGGTGCCTAACTCTTAGTGTCATGGGTTTGATTTCTGGATGAGTTTAAGCCTACAAAATTATCTGAACTATGGTAGTATCTGTTCAAACTAAGCAGGTGTTTAGTGGTTTTTATAGACACTTTTTCATCGGGAATACCCCGATGAAAAATAACGGCAAATTGAGTTTTTCTTAAATTTGATA
>JAVFBX010221920.1:0-11316 GCA_034783855.1 Mopalia kennerleyi | reverse complement strand
GTTACTGGGAACATAGAGTTTGATCCAGTTTGTGTACATTTCTGAGCTCATGATTTGGGGGTGGGGGTAGCTGTTTTTGTTTTGTTTTTGTTAAAACTTCCTTTTGCCAGTGTGTACATATATCCTACATTAATTAATTTTACGTTACACATTATATATTTCATTGTTTAACATCTTGTTCAAATTTAATTAGATGACCTCTCGAAAATTATGATTACATCAAGGAGGCAAAGTGTCAGCTAAGTAATCATGACCATTATAAAAAGCACCAAATAAATCCTATATATTTATATAATCGTATAAATTTCAACAAAATAACGTCTTTAGAGGATTAGAAATTTCGCTCAGTAAATTGAAACTTGTCTCTGGGTGTTTACACGGAACATGAGATGATTCAACTATTTTGTAAAAATCACCATCCCCGTGCCAGTTTCATTACTTTTTAGAAACATATTGTTCATCACTATCATGCCCACATGTGAAATGTTATCCTATATGTAAGCTGAAAGTGATTTACAAATAGGTCATTTACCTTATCTCGAGATGTCTGTAAAGTTACCCATAACATATCTCAAGATTAAGATCTGTTTAGAAACTTGTCTCTGGGGGATTATCTAGAACATGAGATGATTCAACGATTTTGTGAAAATCATCACCCCAGTTTCATTACTTTTTAAAAAATATATTGTTCATCACTATCAAGTTCACATGTGCAGTGTTATTATGTAGCTGAAAGTGAAAGTGAAAGTCTTTACCTTCTCTCGAGAGGTCTGTAAAGTTATCAATAACATATCTCAAGATTACGATCTATTTGGAAACTTGTCTCTGGGAGTTAATTTAGAACATGAGATGATTCGTCTGTTTTCATTATTTTATTTCACTGTGCCAGTGTGATTTTTTTAAGAATATATATTTTTGACTACTTTTTATACGTATATATATCCTTTTGTTTTTGCAGCACCGAGTTACACACACAAAGAAAACCCGAGGGTCAAGATATGAAGGTTGTGCTCAATGCAGGTGATTTTTACACCATGCTGACACTTGAATCAAATATATATCAAGTCTTAAGTGTTACTCACTGTTAACCTTATTAATGATGGATAATGTTACAAATACAAACGATCACGTGAGAAGATTGATGAGATATGATTATAATACAATCTGTCTTCCGCGTGGGCACGAGTTACAGGTGTTCACATATACTTGTGTAACAAATCCAATATATTTTGGCTATTTCTCTGACATCTTTGCCACTCACTTAAGTACTTTTAATTTATTAACTTTAGAAAGTAGAAGGAAATATCTCACACTTTTAAACCTTCATAAATGCTTACATGGTGCAATTGGTTTTATCTAACTAGTCAACTCAAAATTAATGTACCTAAACGTGCGTTACAAAGGCAAATTATCTTTAACCCAGATTTGTGTGGAATACATGTTCGGCAAAGCAGCTTTTTGCCATCTACACAATTTTATACAATTGTATTTTAACAAGCACGATGGTGATATTTTTACCATCACATACGAGAGTTTTATAATCAAATCAGGAAAATCTTGTTTTGTCTGTCTTTAAACACCTTAATGCACAACTGCTTTTTCTCACTGTTTTATTTGCTGTCATCAGATTATCATTTCTATGTATATATGTACTTTTGGTTTTTAATTTATTGTCTTAATTTATCTGTTACCATTGTTATCTCTCCTGTTAGTGGATGGAGCCTGTATTGGATTGAAATAAATTAAGTTTAACCCTCTAGATCCCAGTGTTGCACATGTGCAACAATGAACAATTTGGCCCCTGGATTGTCCCTGACATAATAGTTTTCCTTTGCATCCCAATGTTGCATAAAAGCAACATATCTACTCCACATTGAAAGCAGTAGATGGCAGCACATTTCTGTTGATGGTATCACGTGACTGATCAAAATGTCGATGTTTTCATGAAGCGAGGAACATTTATTTGAAGGTAAGAACTGAAGTAAATTGTGTTAACCGTTATGGTCTTATGTTAGTTATTTGCTATTAAACTTAAACAATATGTATTAGAGTATGACTAGGACCCTACAAAAGTAAGAATAAATTATTTGCTGTATGTAATGCGAGTGCATAAAATTTGTGTTGCACCCATGCAACATTGGTAAATGCTGTAAATAATATGAAATAAAGTAAGTTATTGATTTTTTTGTTTTCTTGTAGTTCAGATGGCCCAACGCAAATACAGCAATTTGAATGATATTCTAGATATAGTTACAGCTTCTGACAGTGAATTTGAGAATTTCTCTGATGAATCAGATGATGGGAATGATGGTTGGGATAATGACGAAAATGACCAACCACCTGACAACAGTAACCCACATAGTAGTGATGATAGTGACAGTCAATCAAGTGATAGTGATGATGAACAGCCTCTGGCACAACTGATGTCAGATCGCACGAAAAAAACTGTTAAGATAAAGCCAACCTATACATATACAAATGACACATTTACACCTATCGTAACTGATTTTGTACCTGGCCGTGTTACACCTGATTCTGATATCGATCGAACACCATATGAGTACCTAAAACTGTTTCTTACAGACCAAATGATTGAAGATTTAATGACAGAAACTAACAGATATTCCTTGGAAAAATTTGGGGATGTACTGAATTGTGTGAAGTCAGATATTGAAACATTTATTGGTATTTATTTTACCATGGGAATCGTGAAGATGCCTAAGATTGCGGATTACTGGAAAACTGGAATGAGGTTACCAATCATAGCTGATACTATGAGCCGAAATCGGTTTCAGAAAATCCAAGCATCGCTTCACTTAGTGGATAATAATACCATAACCGAAGAGATGAGAAAAGATCGCGTTTGGAAACTACGACCATGGATAAACAGTTTGCGTGAGAACTTTAGAACAGTTAGCAACTCAGAATTCCAATGTGTTGATGAAATTATGATCCCTTTCAAAGGGCGGTCACTTCTGCGTCAATACTTGCCCAAAAAACCCAAGAAATGGGGGTTTAAACTGTGGGGCAGATGTGATTCCAGTGGTTTCTTACATGATTTCAACGTTTACCAAGGTAAGGGTACTGGCATCGAACTAAATGATGTCGCAGACTGTGGTCTAGGCGGAAATGTTGTCCTTCAATTGTGCGAATCGTTAGAACCAGATCGTGGATTCAAAGTTTTTGGTGACAATTATTTCTCCAATTTTAACATGGCTGTCGAAATGAAAAAAAGAGGACTGGAGTACACTGGCACTATAAACAAAAACCGTCTTCATGGTGCCCCTCTGGAATCTGATAAAGAGATTGGTAAAAGAGGACGAGGGTCGTATAGCACAACTACTTTGAAGGAGGAAAACTTAGCTCTACTCCGATGGCAAGACAACAAAACTGTCACCATGATTTCAACATACCTAAGTGCTGAGCCTCTGACCAAAGTCAGGCGCTACGACCGGGCTAATAAAACACACATTGAAGTTGACCGCCCTTCAGTAGTTAGTGTATACAACAAACACATGGGTGGGGTGGACTTATTAGACATGATGTGTACACTTTACAAACGACAGATTAAAGGGAAAAGGTGGTATCTGTATATCTTTTACCACACATTGACAATTTCTATTGTAAATGCCTGGTTTTTATACAAACGTGACTGCCAGATAAATGGCATACGGAAGGTACTTCCTCTGAAAATGTTTCAGTCAGAAATTGGAGAGGTTTTGATAAAGCGAGGTAAGCCAGCTAGACCCCAAGGACGCCCGAACTTAAATTCACCCCCTCCAGCAAAAAAGCGTACCTATGACGCAGCACCACCAACTGACGTACGCTACGACAGATATGACCATTGGCCTTTTGCTCAAGAGAAACGCAATAGATGCAGATATTGTTTGAACGGGTATACTCAGTGGAAGTGTGGAAAGTGTAATGTTTTCTTGTGTCTGTCACCTGGAGCCAAACCAAGAAATTGTTTTGCTACCTACCACAGCAGATAAATTCCTGACCTGTGTGTGTCTTATGCTGCCTTTGATGCTTTAATTCGGAACTTTGCATTTTTCTTTACTTCGTTTCATTTTTCTTGTTGAAACCCAATGTTGCATGAGTGCAACATTTTGAAAAAGTAGGTCAAGTGGGTCAGATGTCAAATTTGGATGCATGTATGTAGTATCAGACTAATAAAGGTTAATTATGTTCACTGAGAATTTTTTTACTTCATTTGATGGGGTACTGGGATCTAGAGGGTTTTTAATACCATTTTACTGTATCCCTTTCCATCATGTTGCCAGATATATATATATATATAATAAAAACATAATGACATATTGGATCTCCTTGTCTAGAGATATTTGAAAGTATGCAGAACAAAAGGCATTCACGAGCACACCTGACTGAATATCAGCAAACAAGATGATTGGCCAATCTGGCATTAAGTCCCTAATGTTGACAAATCCAAGAGCATTGTGAAGATAATTTCAGTCTAAACTATCAAAATAGATATTAAGTTTGATTGCGGGAAGTTGTTTAATCTGGGTGTATCGTATAATGTCATATATGTATATTGGTCTAGTGCTTCCCCCAATAAACCCGCAGACAAAGAGCTTTGGTTAACAAAACGACAGGCTTCGTTTGATGGCAGAAGCTTTGCTTAACAAAACGACAGGCTTCGTTTGATGGCAGAAGTTTTGGTTAACAAAACGAAAGGCTTCGTTTGATGGCAGACGGAGCAATCTCACGTTTGATCGGTCGCTAACTTGTCACTTAATGTTTATCTTTACCTTCCTTCGGAATGCCCCTTATAAATCATTGTCGTTGTGCAACCCAAAGTTTTCTTGTTTAGTTTGTATGGCTCAATGACTTTATAAAATATTTGTTACGGTCATTCCAAAAGAATTTAAAAAAACTAGAATGTTAGGGCATCTAGTCCTCGGTCCGTATTCAAACAACTACTGAAGTATTGCGCAAAGTTAAGCTAAACCTAGATACTTTTTCTAATATTACTTCATATGCAAACTCAGCAGTGTTCTGAACTCTTTGTGATACTAAAAGCAGACAACATGTGATATTCTTCAAATTTGAAAAACGTACTATTTGTAAAATTTGTCAATCACAAGTGAAAGGTTAAAATTGTTCTCAATGTTTCTTAGCTTTAAGAACAAAAGTTAAGGAACAAGAGCACTGTATTACTGTCATTTTCCAGGATTTTCCGGACACCAGGATGATGCTATCCTATCAGTTTCTCTCCATTTAATTAAACTGATAGTCAGACAATGTTGGCACGGTATCTCTATAGAGTCAGTCTCTCTCCCTTGGTATACAGCTTTTGATAGAACTGTAGAGTTTCCTGTCGTTTTTTGGTCAACAAATGTTTTGAATTTTTTCCACTCCTGTAATTGCTTTTTTGAAGAATTCTTTTGCTATAGTTCTAGAAAATATTTTGTGGATTTTTCTCCTAACTTTAACAATCTAATAGTTATTTTCATAAAGCCCTAAACACTGTCATTCATTTCTTGTAGTATCAGACAACCATTCCCGGGCTTATTTCCAGATTTCCTTAAATACGTTTTATTTAATTTTTTAAAGATATTTATTCTTCGTGCTTTGGATTAATTAAAACTTGAACAGGATATTGTTATACATATGATGTTCGTTAAACTCGCTTCAAACATTATCTGGTCATTCAGATTATCAACATGGTCATCGGAGGAGTCATGTGGTCCAACATTAATTGGATGCCTTACAAGTGAATTGTTAACTTTCCAATGGCCCAAAATTATATTACTCATAGTTTGACGGTGTTATTCTACAAATAAATGTGGGGGAACATTTTATCAATCTTTGCAGCCCCCAATAGTGGAACCAGGAAGTATTTGGCGATTGGCTAATGTTCAACTATATTGCTATTACAGGCTATTTTTCAAATTATCATTTAATTTTTAGATTCAAGAAGTTTATCTCAAATAAAATTGTCATCGCATACACGATTGATTGTATACACATATAGAGCAATGGGAAAGGTTGTCAATGTCCTTGAAAAGCTTTTATTAAAAACTTTACCTGTCGAAAAAAAGGTGCTGACAGCAAACGAGAAGCCGATAGTGGCGAGGGCATACAGTATAAGAAAGACTAGGAATATACTGGGGTCTGTGGCCCCCAGTACACTGATGCTCAGGGGCCCCACTGGTATAGAGAACAATGCCGTGTACACGGCCATGGCGATAAACAGGTAGATGAAACACTTGACGAACCAGGCACTCCAATGAGCCCCGATACTTAGACCCATCATTTTCATGGATTCCTGAATGAATGAAAGAAATTAGAGATATATATATATCAGAATAGTCTGACAATTGACAAATACAAAAGAAAGCACATTTTTACAGATCCCCAGGAAACAGAAAAGCAAGATAAGTTTAGTATTGATAGAATACCACAATTGACACATTACTAGCGACCAGACAGTGTATATATAGTATTGATGTTTAATTTGACACGACTCTATTTTTTATACACAAAGGTGTATCAGAATAGGGATGATTATCAATGTTTTATACAGTATTGGCTTATATACTAAATCGACACAGTAATACTAAGACATATAAGACATATTCGAGATAAGACAAAGTAAAATATTTATTAAACAAATTAGTATAGTCATAAACACAAAAATAAAAAGTAAATGGGTAATACGATATTTATATAAAATATATATATCTATAGAATAAATACATAAATAAATAAATAAATAAATAATGCAATTTACCTTCAACTTTCGTTCCTTTTCATGCACAATGTTCTTGGTTATCTGGAGCGCGTTGAGGATAAAACTGAGCATAAGTATAAGAGGAAAGAACTGTTGCAAAACTATAAGGAACGGATCGTTATAGTAGGGAGGGTACGGCATACTGTTCAGAGAGAGGGAGGTGTCTCTTGACATATCCACTGAGGTGTTTAAATGTTCAATGAGAGCTGACACGACGGCATACTGCACGCCTAGAAAACCGCGTATATTGTACCCTGTAAACAAAAACAAGAACATAACTTTAATGTATATACGTTCAGTTAATTGGCAACGGGTTCGGCTATAGGTATTAAAGAGTATTGATAGGTGTTTCACGGCGTGTTTAAGAGTATTGATAGGTGTTTTACGGCGTATTTAAGAGTATTGATAGGTGTTTCACGGCGTATTTAAGAGTATTGATAGGTGTTTCACGGCGTATTTAATAGTATTGATGGGTGTTTCACGGCGTATTTAATAGTATTGATAGGTGTTTCACGGCGTATTTAAGAGTATTGATAGGTGTTTCACGGCGTATTTAAGAGTATTGATAGGTGTTTCACGGGGTATTTAATAGTATTGATAGGTGTTTCACGGGGTATTTAAGAGTATTGATAGGTGTTTCACGGTGTATTTAAGAGTATTGATAGGTGTTTCACGGCATATTTAAGAGTATTGATAGGTGTTTCACGGCGTATTTAAGAGTATTGATAGGTGTTTCACGGCGTATTTAAGAGTATTGTTATCCACCTGTAAAAAGCCACATCACTAAATTATGATTATATATCTGTTCTGTTGGAAAATTAATATTTATCTTATGTTAAGTAAATGCAGTATGCGTATACAAATGCCCTTTACTCAGGGTGCACACTTTGACACATTGTCAGGTGCCTGTTAAAAGAGGTTTGGCAAGAGGCTTGTACTCTTTTGGTGTCTATATCTATATAAATACATAGTTTGTTTAACTGTGAATTCCACATTGAGTCTTTGTACATGAAGTTACGTTTCCTGATTATTAGCTACGGTGGGTTGGAACTCCATATGAGTGGAATACTCTTAAGATGTGAAAACATGTTGAGAACTCCATATTAGTGGGAAAATCTCAAGAACTCCATATGAGTGGAATTATCTTACGAATACCATATGCATGGAATACTCTTAAGAGCTTCATGTGAGTGGGATACTCTTAAGAGCTCCATATTACTGAAACTATCTTAAGAGCTCCATATGAGTGGAATAATATTAAGACCCCATCTGGTTGGAATAATCTTAAGAACTTCATGTGAGTGAAAAATCTTTATAACACCATATGAGTGGAATGATATCAAAACATCCATATGCGTGGAACAATCGTTAAAACTCCATATGAGTTTAATAATCTAAAGAACTCCATATGAATAATCAAATTTCTATTACATTTTATTACATTCCTCGTTTTGCACAAAAGTATAACATAATTACGTATGCCGTTTGCCCAGTTAAAACTATGATTAATTTTGGTTATTGTATGTATAAAAAATGTAAGTCTACTGTAAAAATATATCTCAAAAATAGTTAAATCAGATTTGATAATAATTTGGTACAGTCTCTCATCTTTTGTTTCCTTCAAGTAATATTTATTTTAATTTTAGTTATTTTTACACTGGCAAGATCAGACAAAATTCTCGTCAGCACACACTGTGAGAATTACCCAGAAAACAACATTGCTACATACGTCGAAATGCAAATTTGGAAAACAAAAGTCGCATTGTGTCCCAAAATAATAACAATGGTATTAATTACACGTAAATTATTATATAGCTGTATCTATAGTACCATACCTGGCGAACTAGATGAACGTGGAGCTCCAGCGCGGAAGAATGGATACATAAGGCGGGTCTCCCAGCCTTCACCTTTTGTTGTGGCCGGTCTGATTTTCAGTGTGAGGTCATTGGGAATTTCCCCTGAGTTAGGGAATTCCCCGTCCATAATAACTCCACCAAAGAACGTTTCACTTTGGTTGATTGGTAGTGAGTTAAAAAAACCCAGTAAAGCCGCTTCATCTGGGAACGGGAATGCTTGAGATGAAAAAAAATATAGTGTATGAGAGTTCACAACTATGATATACTGCAATAGAATACAACAAACGCAAAGATGTCTTACAATCCAGATAATGCTAAGCCGAATTGAAGTGCAGCAAAGTACGCTTTTTAATATCTTAGCAGATGAGAATAGTGTTTTGTAGCCATCTGGCTGCCCACTACATGAAAATATAGGGTTATGCGTTCTTAATAGAGGATAGCGGCTGCGCACTTCATGGAAAGGTAGTGCTGTACGTTAAGATGTAGTGCGGCGGGGGAGTGGTGGGTTAGCAACGCCTTATAGTACATGAATATTGCATAGATAGAAAGTTTTTTTTTCGTAAGCATTGGTTAGACCTAATAATTTAAGGACCTTTGGAATTAAACACGGATCGGTGTGCTTTACTCGATCGTCCGTACGACGGCCTCTCCCCATTGCAAGGGTCAAAATGTGTAAGAGGAGACAACCCCTTGCTGCAATTGGGAGGCATAACTTGGACTATTGCCCCAATGCTTAATGCGACGATCTTCTTTTCCGCTTTGTTTCGGGAGAAGGTGGTCTGGTTGATGCGTTTCGGTGAAGATGAACGGGGCAACTCGTAGAGTGTGTCTGCCTACCCTTGGGTAGCATCTTCCTATGCAAGGGTCAGTATGTGTAAGACGAGACTTCTACATTACTATCCCTTGCTGTAATTCGAAGGAAAAACGTGGCTAAGATTTCATTGGACTATCGTAGAAATACGTAGGTCAATCAAAAAGGCGTTTACACATCAAAGTCTACAACAAACAAGCGTGGCGCCACTGCCAATTGACATGTCTGTAATGACGTCAGGACTCGTTAATGGGACTAATATCGATGGCGTTCGAATGCTTTTCAGAGGTACATACGAGTTCCCCAGTTAACTATTTAACTCAGAACGGTTGTCGAATTGTATTGTATTCCGTTTTGCTGGCCAGTTTTTTCTGTTTTAGGTGTGACTTTGACAAGAACATGGATAGTGGGGTCAAGCTAGATGTGTATTGGGCTGAGAGGCGAGCGTATGGACGAAACAAATCCACTTTTTGGCCCATACAGTCTTGATCGTGGAGCCACAACACCAATCAAAGTGTACCAAACATAATTTAATACAGCCGTCAAATGTGGCACTAAACACTAAATAATTAGAGTGGAACACATGATATATGCTATAAAACTTTAATGTGGCGCTAATGACCTATCAGTCGCCATATATAGTTAGACATGAATATTATATATAATACGAGTATATCAAGTATATATATTAATACTAAACTAAAGCGGTAAACATTAATCTATTTTATTGTAATGACCATAGACATTATAGACGATTATAGCGCTAAACGATAATTAGTCACAATGTAGTAAAGCGGGAGTATTCTAAAGACGAGTAAGAATTACATATGGATAACAACTTCTTGATTTATTGGTCACAACGTTTCCATCCCATTTCAGGGATCGTTTTCAAGTGTAATGTGATTATTAAACAAACATAGGTATACTTATACATTATGTGAACAAATTTACAGAGAGAAATATGGAAACGTTGTGACCAATAAATCAAGAAGTTGTCTTTATGTTATCCAACTTCTAAATGCCTCTTAAAGAGCGGGAGTATTCTGTTTACCATAATTAAGCCATACACTTTGAACAGGGCGCAAATCACTAATCAACCAGCACAAAATGTAATAGATAAACTGCAAACACCAATTAATCACAATATGCAGTAAGTATAGGTGGCATGTTTAAATGTAAGTGTGTGTATGCTAGTGCAGTCGTCCCTGTACAACGGTTAGCAGAGCTAATGTTCTACATTTGGATCACACAACATTAATCAGCCATGCAATGTCACAAATTTTAATGAGCAGAATGGATAGATTGAACCACAGTACGGTGTCGATCCAGAACAAAACTAAACCAATAGGAAAAGCATGCAGAACATGCCATAAACTGTAGCTACCCTAGTCACAAAGTTACAATTCTTTGAATTCGACCGTTTTAACCTGGGAAAATATTGCATAAAATCTCCAAAACCTGATACTTTTTAACTCGACAAAAACGGAAACGGTTGGTCGTAGCAAAAAAAGTGATAATACGTCTTTGAAGAAGACTATCCAGCCGTTTAAATGGCAATGTTTTCATAATTGTACCTTTTCAGCAATAACTGTGACGTCACGTTTTCACATTTTTATCAATGACGTCATAAAAGCCGACTATATATTTGAAATCTACAGGCAATTCTACATCTATAAGTATCATTATTAAGCCAACATTTAATGTAGAGAGGAACACAACTCTTTTGGTGACGCCATAGATAACTTCCGCGATTTATACGTTACATTAAATTTAGCCTCAAACTTGAAAGCCCCATAGCTTCTACGCCTGTGGTCAAAATTTCAGCTTCAAACGTTTAAAAGTTAAGAAGAATATCTGTTTAGAAGCGAAATTCAAGATGGCGGTTAAACTAT
>JAVFBX010221909.1:0-11318 GCA_034783855.1 Mopalia kennerleyi | reverse complement strand
GTCGAGCTTTAAAGACAAAGATTGTGGACAGTTGTGGGCCCCTGCAGAGTTTACCTTGGTCGAGCTTTAAAGACAAAGATTGTGGACAGTTGTGGGCCCCTGCAGAGTTTACCTTGGTCGAGCTTTAAAGACAAAGATTGTGGACAGTTGTGGGCCCCTGCAGAGTTTACCTTGGTCGAGCTTTAAAGACAAAGATTGTGGACAGTTGTGGGCCCCTGCAGAGTTTACCTTGGTCGAGCTTTAAAGACAAACATTGTGGACAGTTTTTAAAGGAGGTGTAATATGGACATTATTGGAAAAGATATAGATTTGGATACTACTGCAAACCACACGTTTTGATGGGATGCTTTATCTTAATAGCAAATAACAGATCTTCTGTTGAACTTCTTTTCGTAAAGCTTTAGTAACTTGGACGGCATGACTGTAGTCATGCTTATCTTTATTATGGGGTGTTATTTCTTATCTAGTAAGACATATAGGCTTGCGTATTGAATATGCATGTTCAAGTAATCATCAGTAATTCCCATAATCATCACCCTCATAGGTGAGTGTTGTGTACGTCTAGTAGCCCTATCCTTTCATCAAAGCCATTTCGATGATTCTAAGAGCTAGTGCTTATTCTGGACAGCAAACGAAGTACCCCTTAGACAGCCAGCAATGGTTGTGTTCGCGCTATGTACGCTAAAATGATTTCCATGTCGCCGGATATTTACACGGCTCTAATCAATCTAATAGTGCTCGAAAAGAAGCCTTGTTTACGTGTATCACACGGGCGGATCAAAGTACCATTTCCTAGGTTCGATTAATGACTGGCAGCGATATGACCGCTTGGCACATACCATTCCCTTCCACGAGTGTTCCATCGATTCTGTCTTCTACATTAAGAGGCGACATGTCAAAAATTCTGGTTCACCACCCCAGACCAACTCGATAACGATCTGTGTGCAGAAATGTGGACGTTTGAGACACAGATACAAGTTGTGTCATGTATGATATCTGTCTATTTATCTAAAGTAAATGCACGGTTGCCTTTTTTATAAACAACAATGTCTTGCCCTTTTTGTAGAGGTAATTGCAGCTTGCGCATTACAATAACTACGTGTTCTGTTACCTTAAGCTTAGTATATATTTTCTATATATGTAATAAATTGACTCACTTTTGAGCCCTCTAAAACATTATCCATGATGGGGTACGGATGAAACTTTATATGCATTATGGCATCCGGGTCGTATTTCTCGCGTATGCGTATCGGAAATATGTTGTACACTTGGCAACTAGGCTTCGATCGATTCAGAATTATGGTAAATAAATAATTTTGTAGTCAATTATCCCTTGTTCAGAAAGATGGCATTGATAGTGCACACGAAATGACAATAACATAAAGAATACACACGCGTTAGCAATTACAACTGATACAATCCCTATGAATGCAATTTAATATTATGAATATACTGATATCTGGAATCAGACAAAAACAAACAGATTATATATAGGCCGCATTTGCTGAGTCAATTCTCATTTAGTACATAACGTGCTCAAAATATGCAACTGCCTAGTGCTGCGATTTTATCGATTGCATTTTATAGATAACACCAGAATAATTGCGAAAAATGTATGCATGTTATTGTAAAATCTTCACCAAAAAAACGCATTACAACGATCCTTTACAATGGCGGATACAGCATTTTGGGAAAGGCGCAATTAACGATAGTCCAGGGTCCGCCTATGTCCCGGAAACTTTGAACATGAGGCAGACCGGATACGGTAAAGCTAGTTTTGGCAATGAAATTTGGTCGGTCATTTTAATAAAATCAAAATTGTTGTATGTAGTTAAATTAGAAACTAAGGACACGTCATGTATTTTGCATTTTGAGAATCCGGAGTTCGATTTGCAGACGGGTCTCAACCTGCACAATTGTCTATAATATAGTAACTGTTCACTGAAGAATTTCCCATAGCAACGAAATTACGTTAACGTTCAATTTCGAAATGACATAAAAATTATTTCATATTAACTCTTTTAGTGATATCACCAAATTTGTTTTTTCCAAATATTTCGCCGATAACATTACCGTGCTATAACTGTACTTCGACTTTGGTCTTGCTGGAACTCCAGGCAGATTTGGATGATTTTTAATTCTAATCTCATTGACACACAGCATTAAGGTCAAAATATTATATATTTTTGGAAACTCAGGAATACAGCTATGTAGATCCCGTGACGATCCAATAATAACTTTAAAAGCTATTGCCAATTAAATTTATATCGGCAGAAAAAAGACCGTGCAGTTTTTGTGGCTTACTTCTTAGAATGTACATGTTATTACCATAACAACAAAAGGTAAGTTAATCTAGTAGATGAGTCCCTGAGCTGTAAATGGATGTCTCATTTGTACTTTTTCAGTGGGCTCTTTGTGTTTCCAACCGCATAAAATCGTATTAAAAAATTACCTGTCAAATCTAAAGTGTCTAAATATGCATAGAAGGGATTGACTGTCCATTTAGTCTACAGTTTATAGAATAGTATGTGGGTGAAGCTGCCGGTAGATGTGTGGAGTATACTCTGAGATTAGAGTGCAAAATACGTTACTATATCATTCATTGGAATTATACAAATCAGCAAATGGCAAAATGAAAGTCGGCCTAGGCTCAATAATAATCACATATCTTGTCACTACGCTCAATCACAATGAATAGCTAAATTAAGGTCTTGCTGGGGCCCTTGGGCTAAAAAAAGAACAAACAATTTTTTTTGATTTTTTTCTTTAAAGTTTATTCCATTCAACGTTACTGTTAGTGAAAAAAAAATTACTTCAAACTTCCAGATCATTTAACCGTGAGAAATGTAACATTGCTTAAAAGAACCATGCATGCATGTATGACAATGTCGAGCATCCCTGGGATTGTAAACTAACAGACATGCATGACAATGTCGAGCATCCCTGGGATTGTAAACTAACAGACTCTTCAGGTCAAGATATGATTCTTATAAACATACGAAAGCTTATACTTTTCTGACAGTAATGTATAGGATATCTTTAGCTCTGTCAAATCCGAACATGTCGTTACTTGAATAAGGTTCAGCTGTGGTTAACATAGTTTAGCAATAGAAACTCGTAGATATGCAAATGTGCCAAAATCAGATCGGTTATGTTAATTGTGTAGCTCTAAAGTGATTGAAAATTAGTATCTTTTCCTGAAAATATTTTTAAACATGGCCTAACTCACACAAACTTAAATGTTTATTATTGTGTACTTTTCGTAAGAATCTTTCACTGGTCTCTACTTTTATCTGCAAAGCATTACAACTGAGACAACAACTATGTTTTAGATGTGACAATAATTGTTATTTATCATAGCAACCGTCAACCATTCTGCGTTTCTAAAGTGGCAAATTTATTTGTAAATGTATGTCTATGGAAAGGAGAGGAGCTTAAATTTGCATATTGCAGTCATTGACAAGGTGTCATTAATGAGATTAATGAGATTACCACAGCAGACTTGACTTCCTACTGTGGAACTGCTTGTCATATGTCCAGGTGTAGTTCCTGCTGTACACAATGAAGGTACTTATGTATTAAACCAAATATCTTAACAATTCAACAAAGCTATTAAATTTACTTATCCCCCCCCCCCTCCCTGCTCCTAGCTTTTGATCAAATATAGACTGGCTTCATAGACAAACGGTTAATATTTAAAAATGTTTTCCGAAAGATATATTTTGTATTTATTTTAAACGATTTCCTTAGGTCAAAAAAAACCCGACTGATATAGTTCTAAGCAAAATGTCGAACAGGGCTGTTCTATTTTCAACTTCCCTTGAGAGAAACCTAAATCACCGATCCATTATTCAGGAACACCTTCCAGAATGACCACATAAGCTTTATGACAGTCCCTATATGAAGCAAAGGAAAGCCCATAGGGCGGATAAAAAGGAGTGTTGTAATTTGATGGCGCCGACGCAATTTCTTTCCACACAATTTTCTGGCTTCCTAGTGGAAAACAAGCGGTTTAATTTCCGATGGTGTTCTTCAATTTTTGGTAATATTGTCAGAGAAGCCCTTGGAAATCAACAGACAAACATCCTTCAGGACATCCATGGTCATTTGGATGACGTGCTTTGGCGGAAACTTACACAGGCCTACCTTGAAACAAAGTAGCAATACGTGTCGTATTAAGGACGTTTGAATTGAAATTAGCCTATATCTATTAGTTGAAGGCCAATGTTAAGCTTCCGTTCATCTCATTAATAAATTATACTCGACACTATGACAGATAATTCGAATGTTTTCCGTCATTCCGCATCATGTCACAAAGACTAAGTCCTCCTGTAAAGGTAAGTTGAATGTGTATGTATTCCCAAGAATTCATCCGTGGAAAACTTTTTTCCGTCTCTATGGTCGACCAAGCAAAACATCAATTTACTAAACGTTCAGACAAAGGGATACCATATTGTCACCTCGTGGACCATAATGAGGAGTTCAGTTTTAAGGCCGTCTAAGCTGGATCCCCCCCCCCCCTCCCCTCCCCCGCCCCACGTATTTCTCTACCTCAGCACATCTACCCTGGGTCACAATCTATCCTAGATATTCAGTATTGTTTCTAACTGTATACCTCTGTTTAGAGTCCGAGGTTGTCCCAACCTTAATTTAAAGTTTTGAAGGACTCTATCGCTAGTCAGGGGGGGAATTTTGGCTTTATTTTTTCTAACCTTTCTGAAATCTTCTTTTCATAATCTTGATAATGCAAAAAGTTTGACAAACAAATTAATAATTTTAGAATGTTTTTTAAAGAATTTAATTGGTGCACGATTATTAATTTGAGTGCGTTTAAAGAAAAACACAAAAGGGACAAACATTCAAAAGTGTATAAGGTTGTTTAGACTTCTGTTAATTTGATTGGTATATTCAACCATAATACCTGGGTATGTGTATATTTCTATTGGTTTAAAGGATGTTGTAGAGACAATAGTGGGGGTGGGAGCGGGTGTTCCAATATTCCCCAATGTCCCTATGGACGTCAGTGAATTAAAAGTTACAGCGGGAGAACGGAAAAGAGCAGCATGTGTGGCTTCTTATCACTTGCTGCACAGGCGCTTGCACGTGATTACAGAACGCACGATACAAGGTGATGTGGTCGATTAACATAATTTCAATATCAATTTACAGTGAGATGGAGGAGAATAGCCTCGATGTTCACAATGGAGAATTAAAACGAAGGGGTTCAGTAACTCAGGCATATATCATTCCTCCCATGGAAAGGAAAGCTCCCCACAAAAGGCTTAAAATGGTGTGTGTCAAGTGTGGCCTTCAACGAGTAGTCGGGCGGAAAATGGAATAGAAATCAATTCCACCAATGACCTACGTTAGCTGGCAACACGTGATCTTTGCAATCAAATCCCTTCCATCTTTATACCTTGGTTCTGACTTGAAGAGGTCCTTTGGGACCATTCTTCATCAACCAGCAACAATAAAATGACAATCGTTTAGCTCATTGAAGCAAGCAGAGCCGAGCTACAGACAGCCCACGTGGGGACTGTAGCGGCAAATCCGACAAGAGCTGAGTCATCTGTCCGAATGAGTAGCTCTGGTCGGGCTATGTACCTTCCAATCACTTCCTCCAGCTTTAAGTGTTAGCAAATCAATACACATAATGACGCTATTTTCACCCCTTCCACGTTCAGTTGCGCCTCTAGTTACAAGTGGCCACAGTTGTTGAGCGTTATAAATGCGCTGAAAGGGTCTTGAGCTAGAACTCTATGTGAAGGGGTGGGTGTGCAGTGCTCGAGTCCCCGAACCTCTTCAACTCTCTCAGGCGAAGAGCTCCATATAACTCCAGGCCATTGATCGGAAACCATAGCAAAACTTTTCAAGTGAAAACATGAAAGTGCGCAGTGAGTGAGAACTAAACAGTTCGCCTACAATGAGAAAAGAATCTTGAGCAGGCAAGTTTGACAAGACCGGAAGTGACATTCGGGCGCCCCCTGCCTCTAAAAGCCAAAGTCGATAATTGGATCCTCTTCCGTATTCCGCAAAATCAATACATTGGTCAACGTTTTACGTGACATATATCTTTCCACTGCATAATAACATAATGAGATGAATCTCTCGTATAATAATTACATAAGCTATCGATCCATCATATAATGATAAATCAAATATTTAAATGATTACAGAGCACACGGTGCAGTGATGTTTGATCCTCAATTATTAGCGAGAAACACATTCATTGAATGAGAAAGGGAAGGATGATTGTTAACAATGTTTTAATATATGTTGGGGTCTTTTTGGACGAAAATAACTGACAACTGAAAATAACTGACAACTGAAAATAACTGACAACAGTGTTTTGGTAATATCTATCCTTCAGGCACATTGCATTCGGATTAGATTCAAGTTGTAGGTTTTCGGAATATATTGATTGACCTATGGTGTATGATATAACTGAATGTTAGTACCCATTTAGTGGAGTACAGAACAGCTATGGAGTACATAACCATATAAATGATACAAGCTATTTTTTTTATAGTAAAGGACATGGCCTGTTTTAATTTCATTACGATTCACACATTTACCATATCTGGTTGTATATTCATTATAAGCCATGACCCAAGATGCCACAACACTCGTGCTTTGTACAGCTGAAATGTTAAATAAGGCTTTAAAAAAACCGTCAAGGGGAGGTGTGTTTTTTTTAGGCGAATCTGTATCCATGTTCTCTATTTCCTTTGCTTTAATATCCAACAATTACTCAGTATAAAGATCCAATTGTGTACTTTCATTGGACATAGGTGCGTGTAATTATCCCACATGAATAAGCTTTGAAAGTAGCGATGTTTAAGAGAGATAAAGCTTACACCATTTCATGTCCAGTGAACCGAAAACAAGCCGCAACTCTGCAGCTGGAATGCCACTGTTCTCCACGCATCGCTGACTTTCATGGGGGGCATTTTTGATTGGCCAACGATTTATAGGCGGAGTTTGATAAAACGTCAATCTCATTTCAACGATGTCTTGACGTAGTAGCTCTTGTAAAGCTATCAAAGTTAGATACCAGCGATAACCACCGTGGTTATGTTATCGACATGGCATGTGTAGGTGTACAGTGTAATAACCTGGGAACTGAGCATATACAGTCGGGTAAATAGATTGATTATCCTTGCATGTGCAAATCACGGAGTTGCACCATAGATACATAGGGCTTACTGGGAAAGATCGACAAGTCTTTTACTGCTCAATGGCAACCATTTACAAAAACTTTTATATTAATAACAAACCGTAACATTGGCGTAGGAGACACTTAGGGGAAATTTCCTTCCGAAGTTTCATAATGGACAGCTAACAAAAGGTCTGAGTGAAGAGGCACTCGTGTTGGCGCTGGTCTGGAAACACTGTGCTCCTAGAACAAACCCTTTTGTTCTTTATTTTATTCGAGGATGTGATGGTTTGAAAAAAGCTTTTGTCGCCGATGTGCTCTCGTCTGTTAAGGATACTAGCCCTGAAAACCGTCTTTTGCAATTATAGAAATCACTTGACCACGCATAAGGTACTAGAAAACGACGGGTTATGGACCTAATACCCTGTCTCTTCAACAATAGCGCAAGTTTGAATGATCCTGACAATTTCAACAGCCCTGCAGTGACAAAGCCTTTCCGATCTAGGCGTCCAAACACAATAGCGATACAAAGTCTATAGAGTGTTTAGTAGTTGGAAAAAGTCATGCATTCGATTTGATGGCATTCGGTTGTTAGTTAACGCATAATCTCGACACACAAGTGGAAAAAAATATGTTTATATGTTGTTTTGAGGGGAAAATGGTGACATGCAAAAAGAAGGAATAATCTTTCTTGTTTTTTTTTTTAAAATAATGTCGACCTAAAACACTCGTTGAATGTATTAAATTTCTGAAAAGGTTCACTACACACATTTAAGATGAGTAGATTGAGGACATTGTGATTGTTTTAAATGTTCTCAGTTCTGTAGAATCATATTTGATATAAGCTGTTACTCAACGGTCATATATAGATCCACTTTATATATCAGGACAGTCACTGTGCAGCGTTATTTATTAAAAAAAATTGCATTTGTGCTAAACCTGGCGTTTTATAATAACCTGTCAAAAGAGTTAACTATCATACAAACTAAAATCCAGCCATATGGTAGGATCGTGCATAGTGTTTGTTCTTGTTGCCTATGCACGTGTCGTGGTGTTATTTTCAGCGTGAACGGACGGCCGGCGCTGCTCCATCAGCCCCGTACACCACCCCTGGGCGGCTGGTTAACCACGCAACAGACAAAGCCGTCTACCGAAGGGTCTCGTAGGTCAACCACCCTTACTCTATCTGTTGGCCCTATACCTTCTGGAAATTTGCAGAAACACAATGCAAAAGTTGTTATGAAAAATAATCATGGTTTTCCAATATAAACCCTCAGAAGACCAATAAAAACTATAGAAAAGTTGGGAGGAAAATCAGTCAGCAAAAACTGTTATGTTTATGTTGCCCTACAAACAGGCCAGATCCAGTTCTATGAACACCTACATGTCAGATAGCCAATAGCATTATAGATGCATTACACAACACGATATTAGCCTACATATATTTAATCTGATTCCAAGGTTTCATTGCGAAGGACAATGGCGGTTCAACTCATCACTATACGTCTTCCATGGCCTCTCATGTCAACCTAAACCGACCACTGCGTGGTACCCAGCTATAGTGGTCGCGACCACTTTCAGTTGCATATTTTTTTATTTGGCTTTTAATGAAACCAGATAAGAAAATGCCCCAGATTTATGCGATAAGATCGTTTGATGATATGGGTATTCAATGGTTAGCTTTCCGTTCCGCTTGTGTGAGCAGAACAAAAAAATGTCACTGACAAGTGAGAGAAAGAGGGGCGAGACAAAACACGATATAATCTCTGTGGACGCACACAGCCCAGTGGACGAACAGGCATGTGGATGCCGTAGTACAATGATTCCAAGCCTATTGATCAAATCGTTTGGCCAAATCATATCTATTAAGGAAATTAAAACACATTCGACACAACGTGGACACAGTTGTAAGCTCTTTGGACGTCCCGGCAGCGACTAACGAATAAAATCCAGTCAAGAATAGAAATATACGGTAATATAATACAGAAAGGAGGGCAGCACCTGACAGACAGGGCATTATTTGTAGGAATATAATTCATTCCATGGATGGGTGGGAGAAGAGGGGGCGTATCTCCCCTTCCATGCTTGACTGATTTTTTCTCACTGAATTAGAATTACAAACCCAATGGATTTATAATGGCAAAAATTTGTTCCGGTCGGTTGATTAATAGAAGGCAGTTTGACTTTGGAAAAATCCTTTGAATGTTCCACAGAGGGCTGATCCGCACATTGGTTTTCCCGCGTGGATATAAATGAATACAATTAACCAGTTTGAGTTTACAAATCCTCAAGACTGGAGTCTATTAGCTTAAATACAGTTAACCAATAGAAAGGACTGTTGTAAAATACAACTATCCTTTATTCTAGACGGTCAAAAACCATAAAAGCCCACGCATAGTGTATGATTTGTACACATTGTATCATCACATCCAAATGTTTCAAACGAAATTGAAAACATTATATTTTTATCAAAATAGTTTCGTCAAAACAAAGGCGAATGGCGTTGATTGTAGATCGACCGATATATATAATAAAATAATATATGGCAAGTTAGACACATGTGTAAAACTTTCTCCAGACAGTTTGCATGGAAAATTGAGGTCGTTATAAACTGACGAATAGGAACGAGAAAAATCACCGTTCGTGCTGCGGCCATTTTACTTTGACAACATAATGTCTGCAACTAAGTAAAAGTAACTTGCAACTAAGCGTCAATGTTACCATTAGAATCAACCCGGTACTACGCCTGCGATCTGCTTGAAATATAAATAGTAGGTGATCTAAAAGTAATCAGGAACGTGTATTGTATGTTTCGATAAATACCCGAGACACCTGTTGCCTAACATGCGTGCTCAATCAATAGAACCCGGCGACACCTGTCTATTGCTTTCATGTCGATTACCAGAGATCATGTATGTAACACCACGAAATGTTATGTAACTTCTGCACCTGCCTGTTGTCTAGATATTGACTTGTTGTGAAACGCTGACATGATGTCCAATGACTGTTTAGGGGACTAAGCTTTTATCAACCACAAAACAAACGTTGAATCAAGACTTCGCATTTTTGACAATGGTTTTGAAACAACTCGGATCATTGAATTGCTAGGAGCCCTGTAAAGCTATTATAAACATAGGTAGGCTTACATATATAATATTGGTTAGTTGAATTCTTAAAGCCTAGCTTATGTCGCAGTTAAATACGTCGATTGAGAACTATTTCTGATTAGTTTCAGGACCAGTGGCTGATTGACGGCAACTAATCTACCGTAGCTTTGATTGTGACATAAGCGCATCTGCGTCTCTGCTGAGTCCGTCGGTAACTATAGTTGCCGTTCAGTTCCAGATAGTCCCGCATGTTCTACTTTCTACGACCATGCAGTTGACACTGATCGTAAATAGTTCCAAGTCATCCCAAATGACATAGTCCTACGACGGCGACCAACTTACTGGACAGGTTTGGCTTGAAGTTACAAAAACTGTTTGTTTGTAGAAGCCATTAGTAAACGATGTTTTAGCTGAGAGTCCAAACACTAGCATTTAATGACAAATAATGCAATTAGAACTCTGGCTCACACATATGACTTCATATTACACGAATTGCGATTGTTGACATACAACCCACAAAATAAACTTTACACATATTTCACAGAGTAATATACTCAGATACAAAACTGATTAATTTAATAAGGTTGAACATTAATGCTTCACACAAAAGTAAATGGTTTATTTGACACTTTTTTTTAAACGGAATGAATACTTTTCAACTTCAACAAATAAACCTCAAATTAAATTATTTGTAAATAAATACAAAGGTTTTGGGTTCGATTTAATGTTTGAAATATATTGAGATATTAACATATCAGAAAACCAACTGTACGATAGCCGGACCATTTGAAGGCCATTTTTTTTAATATGCAGTGTTACCAGACTATGTCTAGCCGTGGTCGAAGTTAACGTGAGAAGAGTCTGGTTCACGCGCGACTACGAAAAGTTAAAAAGATAACGTGGTGTCACCGGAAATAGAATGAATTCACAGCTGGTTAATTGGTTAAAATTCTGCTGAGGACGGTGTTGGCAGTCAATATGGCAAACCGCACGGCTATACCAGTGAGTATCGCGTTATAGGGAAGTAAAACTTAAATGCAAATACGTATCGCATA
>JAVFBX010221898.1:0-11320 GCA_034783855.1 Mopalia kennerleyi | reverse complement strand
CGTGACTTACCCGGCAAGCTTTGCTCTCGTCTCTCGTGATACTCTGCATGCATTTCTCTTATCTCTCGTGACTTACCCTGCAAGCTTTGCTCTCGTCTCTCTTGATACCCTGCATGCATTTCTCTTATCTCTCGTGACTTACCCGGCATGCTTTGCTCTCGTCTCTCGTGATACCCTGCATGCATTTATCTTATCTCTCGTGACTTACCCTGCAAGCTTTGCTCTCGTCTCTCGTGATACCCTGCATGCATTTCTCTTATTTATTTCTTAGAATTATAGGTTATACTGCAAAATGTCAATCACATTTTGGTAGAAAATTTAATTTTTTCCTTCTGCATGTCCAATCTTACCTCGCAATTATTTATTGCAACGAATAGAACTTTTAAGTATATTTTCTTTGCATTTTAGTTCGACCACAATTTTTTTCCAGTGCTAAGGCCTATATTTTGCCGAATACACCAGCGCAAAGTGAAACTGCGGTAAAACGACGTGACGTCATTTTCTGCGTGTAAATGCGAACCATTAGTACGATCAATTAACAAGACGTCATTGAAACATACACAAAGGTCGTCCATCTATTACCGGATATTCGCTTAACTACTACAAATATTTTCTCGTAATAATGTTTGGGCGAACAGTTTTTCTTTTGTTTTTAACTCTGTCTCCAGTCAAGATAGCGAAGTCGTAAATCACGGTTAGCTAAATATACAGTGACTATACAAAGTATTTTAACAAGGTTTTGACGCTACGATCATAGGCAGCTTAAATAGATCTATTAAACGTACATGGTATAATTGAGCAGTTTTTGAGAAACGCTTGATTTGTTTTTGTTTTTAACGCGAATAAAGTAAAACTGATTTAGTTCAAGGTACATCAAAAATAAACCAATTAAAAAATAATTTCCGCACTCAAAGGTGAAGAAAAGAATGCAGCAATTTAAAAAAAGTTTCTCGTAAATTTGTCAAAGGCACATAAAATAAAAACCCAACAAGCTAAACCCACTGGAATTATAATCCGTTACCTGGGCGGGGATTTGGGGGGGGGGGGGGGTGTTAACATCGTAAAAGAGGTTCCTTCCTCACTATTCATCCATCCATCCATCCATCCATCCATCCATCCATCCATCCATCCATCCATCCATCCATTACTTATAGCAATTCATTGATTCAGTCACCCACTCACTCATTTACACACTTTACGTATAGTCCTATAGTCAACCCTGAAGAAGACAAACATCTCAATATTCTTCACCCTTTATATTTGATAAACTGTGTCAAAGTCGTCCATTCAAAATAGGAATCAGACTGCTGAGTTACTTTTTCATACGTTTAAATAAAAACGATTCGGAACAAGAAAGGAAATGACTGCAGCACGCAGAGTGTGGCGGTTTGAACGGAAGTAGATTAATTTGACGTGCAGTCAAGACGACGCGGGACAAATTAAGTCGAGGGATTATTGCGCGAGATTGATTAGGTTATCTCCACGACTGGGGATGTTTCGTTATATTGAATTGTCAGCATGAAATAATAAGGAGAATCTCTTGTCTATGGATTGTCCCCAATTACGGAGATCTCCTAGAGCCCAACCTGGGTATGATTCCTTTGAAATAGACATCCTTGGAAAGGAACTAATCCCACTTGACAGTTGATTGGCAGTTATTGAACACAAAACTGATTAATCTAGGCAAATTACGAGCAAATTAGAAAACGCACTTGAACAACTGCTGCGGTCAAAAATGACAATTCCCTACAATTCTGACACGGTTATTATGCGTTTCGCCCTAGTCGAGGGTAGATTATTTGACAGTGTAGTGATAAAAACGACACAGGGTTCCAGTCCTCAATCTTATCTCAGAAATCTACATCGTTCATGTTCATTTCAACTTGGGTTAGCTTTTTTTCGGAGCAATTGACATCATGGGGCTTTAGGGTTCACCTTAACTCTAGCAATATCAGTACTCGTGCTGTGAAATTATAACACACACAAGAGTGTGGCGCCGGCAAAAACAAGTACGTCTATATGTTAACGGTGTCTCCCATAAAAATGAATCGTGTAATTTCCATTTTTTTGTGTACATTTCCTTCCTTTTTTAGCGCAACTCAGTGTAACAGTTCCTGTGAATGTATTTTTGACAAGTAGACGAATGCCTTGAGTAGGCCTATATGTAATCCATTCTTAGTGGTTTTACGTGTCGTTGTCTTTTATAGCATTAAAAGTGACAGAGGCATAGGCAACTCGGTCACATATCGTTACAAACTCGATTCGCATTTTGATTGTAAATAATTAATGAATCCTACCGTGCCAATGTCTTTTTTGCCAATGACATTTAAATATTTTCACACTTTTTCCACCCATGTAGAAATATAGAAATCCAGGTATTAATATTTCAATCCAGGTGGAACTATTTATGGGCAGGGTTGAAAATATTAACACCTGGACAGAACTGTATATTAAAACGGCTCTTTTTAACCACCGTAGAATCTGCTAATTTCGCTTTTCTCTAACTATTGTATTTATGATATATTGTTTAAGACTCATACGTTGGTTAAATTAAATAAAATAAAAACACAAACTCCTGAGCTACTCTACGTAATTATTTACTTATTCAAATATATATATTCATTTTCGGTATAAGTAAATGATTACGTGGAGTTTTATTGTTTTTATTGCATTGATGCTTAATAATTTAATGAACGGCTTTCTTGTGATATATATATCTCGAACGTGTCACTAATACTATATCTGCTACCAAAATGCTTGTGAAATGTATGAATAAATCAATGAATCAATGAATCAATCAATGAACCAATCAATGAATCAACCAATGAATCAACCAATGAATAAAAATTCAGGTGTATGGAAGTCCGTTAAAGTATTGCAAATAACAAACAAATTGAAGACTTTTTGATCCAGATTGGCGATATTTATCGTTTGTGATTTGGATTCTGGAAGTCTTTGGTATAGTAGAAAAGTTATAGCGGATTATCCCCAAGTTATGAAAACATTACAATGAACTCTTTACGCGACATGATGCGCGCGTATTTAATCATTATACATTTTGTGGAAGTTTGCTGTGTTTTATTAGACTACATGTAAACAATAAACACATATATACGCAATACACTGAATTTCGGTATGTAAGGCGCCATCTTTTTAATTTCGTGTTTTTAGCCTGGTGTAAGAAAGGAGATAGAAATGCCTAATTTCTTTTCATGCCACTTCTTTCCATATTTCATGTTTCCATTTTCTTGCACTCGAAGTTTTCTAGAGGCTTGTTTCTAAAGATTCTTGCCATATGCCTTTAGCTAGCCACTCGTAGAGCATTGTATGAAACAAGCCCACTTGATATTAATTAGCCGAAATTTGCCGGCGAGCTTACGGACAGAGCGACCTCTAGTGTTGATATCAAGTGCCGGTGAAGTCGCCTGTCTCATCAACAGCTTGTCGGTAAACCAAACTCCTTTGAAAACGTTTCAGTTGACTGAACACCAAGCACCAAAAAAGCTGCTCTTTAACTAGTAATATAATAAACTCCCTAGCAATTAAAAATATAAACGGTTTATAAATTAACAGATGGTGAGTATTAAGTCCATGTGAATAAAAAGATGAGTTTTAGAAACGACCATTAGTTTTTATTCAGTTCAGATTTTCCGATCAGTTGTCTTGCAATTGATTGGTCAAGAACATGGATGTTGTTTTCATGGTCTGTGACATGGATCATTGCAAGGTCGATATGAACATGTGAAATTGACATCGTGCAGCAGATGCGACGACGCTTATCGTCCAATAAAGAAGACTTGAAGTAGTATTAAACGTCAAAAAACAATTTGAACACTAGTGCTAAAAGTACTTACAACGTACACAGCCTACATGATTTGCATAAAAAGTACAAGGAGGGATATAGGGAGGAAGAGACAGAGAGACCATTGCAATATGGAAAGGTATACGGTATTTTTGCCTTGTTGATAACTTGTGAAAAGTGAATGCATCCCAATTATACCTCTGAAAAGGCTTGGTTGCTTGTTTAATTGGGGTTTGACGCCGTGCAATAAGTTACATGGATGCGCTGCCATGTGCAAGTATCATTTTACAATGTTCGACACCAGAGCGGATCAATTTCGTGTTTGTATTTCGGTAAAAAAAACCTTAGGAAAAAGCCCACGACATAAATATATTCTATACACCATATTAATGATCATTTTCTTCTCTCGAGATGACCATAGGTTACCCATAACACACTGTAAAAAATATTCCTTAACATGTTAAGGAATATTTTTTTCAGTGCACAACTCGAGATTAAGGTTTATTAAGAAACTTGTCTCTAGAAGTTTATCTAAAACATAGATGATTCATCGATTTAAATTAATCTATACATCCCTGTGCCAATGTGATAAAGTTTTATAAATATAGATATAAATGTTTCCGACAATTTTTTCTGCCGTTAACCTGCCGTGTAACCACAGGTATCTCTGGTCAATAAACAAAATTCCTTACAATTTTTTTACTAGACGCCTTTTTAAAGTAAATGTTATTTACCATTATTACATGTGCGTGTATGCTTTCGGAAATCAATGGAGAGCTAAATCATTTTTGTTCACAGCTCAATTGAAAGGTACTTTTGATGTCATAACTTTTGAAATGTACACAAAACTTTGTCGATTCTCACCCCCGAAATATTCATTTAAAATCTGTGCGTATGCAATACATTGAAATGAGATGTGTACATGAATCGCTTGAGTGACTCGGAAGGCTGCTTTGATAAAAAGTAAGGCCTTTGAAATAAGTTATAGCTACGAGAGTAGGCATTAGTCGTGGATTTAAAAGAAACATGTTTATACGAGTGTAATAGACTTGAAATGAATGTAGTATTTGCTCCCGGTGAATCGGGCATTCTACGCGAACAGATGTTTGAGCAAAGGACGTAAATCTTTCCGGAATTCTGAATTGGCGGTGGTCTTCTGTTCCTAAACTTTTACCTTCGCGGCTTTTTGGAGAAATTAATTTATCGCGAACGCGTATTCTGTTATCGCGGCATATAGCTTCGCGTTTTGTCATCGACAGGTGGTAGTTGTGTCGCGGATAAAGACCGTTCTCTAAGCATCCCCCAGACTCCACTAACAACATCTAGGTTGCTTTTATCTATCATCGG
Organism: Mopalia kennerleyi; assembly: GCA_034783855.1. Classification (NCBI taxonomy): domain Eukaryota; kingdom Metazoa; phylum Mollusca; class Polyplacophora; order Chitonida; family Mopaliidae; genus Mopalia; species Mopalia kennerleyi. Next base: position 6,171 of record JAVFBX010221898.1, on the reverse strand, counting down.
AAAACGACAAATACTATAAGTGCTATAACACAGCAAAGAATAGCCTTTTATGTAACTGCAGTGCACCGAATTCACCTGTTTATTGGGCCTATAGAGGGCGCCACATTTGAAATGCGCATCTTACACAGACTGATCCAACAAAAAATCCAATAAAACTAGTTTATGCTTTGGTAAGAATCGAACCCGAGCTTGTCACAAAGAGGTACAACTAAACATACTCATAAAATACACCTCCAATGTATGGAGCTATTGACATGTTCTGTTTACGTATGTATGTCAGAAATTGATGATGAAACTGTTCATAATTTTTTAAATATTTAATACGTTTGTAAAACAGATTCTCTGTTAATAATGGTATAAACTTACCAACCATACCGACTTACATGTAAACTAGTGTGAGTCATTGTTAGAAATATATCTAAGCTGAACTCTATTTAACGTTTGTTTATTTTTATAACTGCAGAGAAAGACAAATGTGTATTCCTCCGATTGGAACCAAACCGTATGCATATATTGCTAAAGGATGTTACGATGCCAGTAAAGGTAAATTATTTCGTATATTTATTATTAATTCATATAATGTTTGATATAATAATAAATTTCAGAAATATTTGTTCTTTTAAATATGAAATGTTGACTTGTCGAAACCAACGATGTGAGATTAACATTTATGTTAATACTAATCGGTCTTTGTTTATTTCGCCATGAATTCCGTTCACAACCAATTTCTGATTGTCGCAATTTTGCATAGTATTTAATGTCGTTCAAGACTCCAACAATAACCACTGGATGACATAACATACATTTAGTTGATGCACGATACATGAGAAAGTTTTCGAATAACAATGTACGCACACCTGCATTGAAATATGCTGGAAGAATTTTATATCTGTAGATGGGAGGGGGCAACTTGTTGCGTTCTTTATGTATCTGTTGAATTTATGTAAAACTTTTAAATTGTATATACTATTTGAATAAGGTGTATAGCTCACGACCGTCTTGAATAGGGCAAAAATACAGCAGTTTTGAAACCTCAAACACTCAATGCATGTTTATAAACGTTACAAAAGGATTTATCTGAAAACAAGACCATAATACGGCATTAAATGGAAACAAAAATCAAAAGAAAAACTTGTTATCTAGCATATTTCGAGCTTTTACCAAATATCCTACAGCAAGAAAATATGCAAAGAATGAAAATGCCAACAAGTGAAATGGACATCTTTATGTCTATGAAATTGACACCAATACCTGTTAAAACAGGGAATAAGTTCCACCTCGATGGCCCTTTTACTCCGGTCTCTTAGAAGCAGAACTATTTGGCGGTAACATTGTAGACGTTAGGACCGGATGCTAAGTCATTTACTACTTCTGTTTGGTGAATAGGCTATTGACTGATTTGTGGACAAACTTGAGCTGTGTTCAAGCTTGTCGCAGTTGTGACACTGTGTACGTTTCGCGTCAAGAGAGAAATGTACATCTATATTGCCCTCCCCCACCGTCTCAACAGTGTCATGTGACGAGCCGTGGCGCCACGCTGTTTACGAATTTCTCTACTGAATAACATATTTTCCCTCGATGCGTGCAGTAAACTGCCGCAAAAAGTCGTATATATATGAACAAAGACAGCTATACATAATTTCGTTCCAAAACATATTTTCACGATTGGATTAACAACTTCACAAACACATTTAAAACTCTAATTTCATATACCCGTAAGTGTGTTTTACTTACATGATGAATATGGACTTGGGACAAACCGTATGTGAAGCTCGCAATCACGTATCAAGGCATGTATTAAGCTAGGTTTCACCCTGATTACAGGCAGCATCAAATACCCGGACAGCAGTGTTGAATGGTAAACGTTGAATTTCGTTGAATGGTGAACGTTGAATTATGTTGAATGGTAAACGTTGAGTTATGTTGAATGGTTAATGATGAATTATACTGAATGGTAAACGTTGAATTATGTTCAATGGCAAAATTTTATTATGTTGAATGGTTAACGTTGAATACGGTTGTATGGTAAAATTTAAATACGGTTGAATGGTTGACGTTGAATTATGTTGAATGGTTAACGTTGAATACGGTGGAATGGTTGACGTTGAATTATGTTGAATGGTTAACGTTGAATTATGTTGAATGGTTAACCATGAATACGGTTGAATGGTTAACGTTGAATTATGTCGAATGCTTAACGTTGAATTATGTTGAATGATTAACGTTGAATAATGTTGAGTGGTTAACGTTGAATACGGTTGAATGGTTGACGTTGAATTATGTTGAATGGTTAACGTTGAATTATGTTGAATGGTTAACCTTGAATACGGTTGAATGGTTAATGTTGAATTATGTCGAATGGTTAACGTTGAATTATGTTGAATGGTTAACGTTGAATTATTTGAATGGTTAACGTTGAGTTATGTTGAATGGTTAACGTTGAATTATGTTGAATGGTTAACGTTGAATTATGTTGAATGGTTAACGTTGAGTTATGTTGAATGGTTAACCTTGAATACGGTTGAATGGTTAACGTTGAATTATGTTGATTGGTTAACGTTGAATTATGTTGAATGGCAAAGTCGATGAATGTTGAACAGTAAACATTGAATTATGTTGAATATTTCTGGCTATTCTATTTCAATAGCGCGCCACACTATTTAAAAGTCATTTTGGCATTTTAACAGGCCATTATTTTGCATCGTTTTAAGTTTTGCATTTATTTATCTTAAAAGGAAGGCGTCAGTCGGACAAATCAGAATAATTAGTTAGTTTAATTTACATTGAGATTCACATAAGTATAATTTTTTTCTAGCATTAACACATTGCATAATATAAACGCTGTGCGATTTCCATTCATAAAACTTTTGACATGTACTAATCTGCTAATGTTTGTAGGTTCGCTAACGTAAAAAGATAGTCATACTTGCCCTAATGCTATAAACCTCAGCGGCGATGGATTAGTATATATTGGACACATTTGTTATTTATATTAATATGAGTTGATGTTAAGTCACGCGACTAACGCCATAATATCTGAAATAAACATTTTGAAAGCTCTTTGGAATTTGACCTAATTGTGGCTGATTCTGTTCAGTCGCCTGTCGTCCCGAGAATCATGCATCGTTTATTACACCCAGCCTCCGTGTCGCCAACATTTCATGCGCATCCAATAACCACAACAGAACAACACCGATAACTGGTAGAAAAAACATTGCAAATGTTTAATCCTGTTAGCAGCGCCACTCGCAAGGCATCGAACGTAGGCCTACTGTCCACATCATCTCGGAATCAAACCATCCTAGTCATTACGACATGAGTGGTTCAAATTAACTGATAAACATCATCTGCGTTATGTAGATTGCACTATTTTCGTCTGTTTTGGGGTTTATAACATAATGTACTCTCCTAGTGTAGGTATATAGGAAAGCAGGTTTATTTACACGCGCGGGGAATAGTTTTCGTACGCTGGTAAATAAGCTTCGCAGAAAAAAATGTACGAGTTTGATGCATAATCATGCATCTATCACGGCCGAGCCTAGTGACGGTACCATAGTAACGAGTCTCGCGAAGATTTGCCGATTTGTAACAGCCTTCTCGATGTTATATCTATATCGGATGCGATCGGCTAACTGCCTAAGCGCACTGCTTCTCGTACGTCCTGTTCAACGTCAGTTTTTAAAACATTGAAATTCTCTAATTTTGTCAGATAGTTATTTCATCGGTTTCCTTCAAACGAGTCAATTGACTCTCCGTGACTTTACACAAGTTCAAAACTAGCCTATACCAAGTAATAACCGTCAAGCCCTAGGCATAAAATGCAAAAATAATAAAACACAATATAAAATAAAACACGTGTTGCAAACATTGTCATCTTTTGTTATATTAGAAGTTGGAAGCATGTTTTGTTGTTTTAAGTTCATCTATATAGCAATCGTAGAGGAACACGTGGGTCGCATACGGGTCGTGTTTATCAGTATACCGACTTGTACAACCGCGTTGAGTTTGCCGGGGGTTTGAAGGGAGTTTCATGTTGCCCTGGTGCTCTCAGAGCTAAGAGCAGTATGAAACCGATCTGTTTGTGAAGTCTTTGTATAACGTTTTATGATTGTCATGTCCTGTTTGAAATTTTTGTTACTTAAATTAAAGTCATCTTTTACAGTTTTGTAACTTAAATTAAAGTCATATTTTAGAGCTTTGTGACTTAAATTAAAGTTATCTTTCAGAGTTTTGTTACTTAAATTAAAGTCATATTTTAGAGTTTTGTTACTTAAATTAAAGTCATCTTTCAGAGTTTTGTTACTTAAATTAAAGTTATCTTTCAGAGCTTTGCGACTTAAATTAAAGTCATATTTTAGAGTTTTGTTACTTAAACTTTGTCAAAGGTAATACGGGGGTCTTGAGCATTTGATCCTGGGTGGATAGACAAAAAGCTGCCAAAATGGACATGAGCAGATCTGGTTTAAATCCCTAGGTCAATACCATAAGGCCAGCGTGTACTGGTGTTGATTGATTGATTTGGTTTAACGCCGAACTTAAGGTTATTTTAGTCACGTGACGGCGAATGAAAGCACCCTCGCGGAAACTGGGAACAAAACAAAATTATGACTTGAAAACTTGATATAATGTTGTTATAAATTAATTTGTGTGTATTTACGTTACTTTGGGATGACACTTTCTTAACGAAAATACTGATAATGATGATATAGCTTAGATAAAACTTTTGGACTTCTTTTCCTCAAAATGTCATTTTTGGACAAAAGCCGGTATTGTTTTAACCCCTCAATATAGTTGTGGACAAAACAATAAAATGTATGATGTCTAGACCGACTATGTAGACAAAGGAAATCTTTTTGACTCCATGTTCTATTATTTTGCTTGAAAAACATACACAGAGAGATTGCAATATACGTAAATTTGTATTTTAACCTACATTAACTTAATTTGTTGTTTACACTATTATACAGATTCCAGTAGCATATCCAGTCGGTGTTATATTGTGTCAAAGCTTCTGTTTCTGTCGTTTGTTTGAGTTAAAGATAATCTTAACACACAGCCACTTTTCAGAGATGAGATACTACAGATGAGTAATTCAAAACTCATTATATAGAATTCGGTACAATCCATTTAAGAGCCAGTTGTCAAAATAAAAGCGGCTGAAATGTATGATTAAATTTGACGTATAAACCAGACTCGTCGAAAAACACAAACAGCTTGATATGTAATCGTCCGTATGTTTTCAATTGACATGATAAATAAGGAAACTATACCAATTGGACACAGCGCCGGTTATTGTACGCTTCTGTGTGTGTATCGATGTATATGGTCACTTCCGGTGTTATGTAACGTGATCCACCGACCAATCAACGAGAGCACAGGCACGACCAGACAGAAAACGTCACATCCGGTTTTTACATTACCAAAATGACGGTAATGCTTTTTCGGTTCCAAATATAACACAGGTTACGGTCTTTCAAAACACATGTTGGGAATTTAAAAAATATAGCTTAATATATACCCAGTGAGTTTATGTGAAAGGACTTCAGATCAGCGGGAAACTTGATCTGGAGTTACCTACCGATGTTCCCAACGCCACGTAACAAATGAAGTTCAGGTCAAATTTTGGCTTGTGACTTTCGTTGACCTCGATATAGTGCTACATAAAGTACTATTAGTACATAGGTATCTGTATTAATTTGTATTGACATCAATTATCCTACTTTGTTTGTTTATAAGGTTGGGGTTTAACGTCGTACTCAATTCTATTTCATTTAATTATAAGGACGGGTTGGCCACTTCTTGTTGTGCCTTTATACTAAACAAAGGCGGAAACCCAGTGGAAACCTCGTAATTAATAGCCTGTATATAATCACTGTAGACCAAAATGATGTCAATTCTGTCATTTTTAAGGTACACAGTTTGATTGACAGCTGACCTCAGGTTTAGATAATCTATTATATAAATCTTCGGGATTTTGTGATGTATGTTAGAAACAAGACCTTGCCGGTACAGATGACCTTGAAACAAACTCATAAGAAAAAGTCAAATTTTCATCATTAATTTGAGAAATATTAACATAAAAAGAGAACTAGGACGAATTTATAAAATTTGAAGGACTGTTTTTTGTTTAATATGTCATCATCAAGCACGTCGAATTTTAGGGTTGTAACT
>JAVFBX010221887.1:0-11320 GCA_034783855.1 Mopalia kennerleyi | reverse complement strand
AAAAGCCCAAACAACTATTTTGGACAAACCTGGAATGGTAGAAGACGACAAGTAGATGCTTCCTTAAACGTGATATATCAACCATGTGAACTCAACAAAGAATAGCCTTCGTATACATTCACGAAACACAACTCCACGCACTAAGGGCTTTAAAGGACGAATAGAATTATACAATCATTGTTTTTGAACATGCTGAAATATTTTAGACATATTGGGGACAAGGAATACAAGTGTTCCGTGTGCTATTAGAGTATAACGAGAGAGCATCCTCAACAATAAAGATGTGTTATGGCCAGATATCTTAATTTAATATAGAAACATTGTCACTGCTAGTCGATAAAGTAAAATAGCCTTTGTTCACACATAAATAACACGGCAAAATATCAAATGCTTTTTTACTGTTTATAACAGAAGAGAACAGCTCACATATTCCCGCAGATCAACTAGGATAATAACCCAAAATGTCAATATAATGTAGGCTTATAATATGAGCTAAACATCAAGTGGAATGAAGAATTTAGTCATTTGTCATGTGCCATAAACCGAACTATGGCAAATTGAAAATTCTGTACTGTTGTGTGAGCGCTATAGAAACAATAGTTAGATGCATAAATTTAAAGGCTTTGAATATGTACCCGTACTTTATTACACACATGTATAAAGTTTGGTGCAGATGATCCTCCAAATATACATCGGAAACACATACTAGCGTTTGACCTGCAAAATGGCAATATGCACATTACATATTGTTGTAAGAACGAGACTATAGCAAACGCTACGGTATAAATATCAGGTTGAAGTGCACAAACAAGTTTGTATTAAATATTTTGAATGGTTCCTGTGATTTGTTAGGGAAGACAAAATGAGTATGGCCCATATTAATCTTTGACAAGAAAAGTGCAACACGGACATAAGTAATGTTTCGTACAAACGTAAATTAACAAAGGCAACGATTCAATACCTGATTGAAGGATACTGGGTTTGAATTAATACAAATTTAACAGTTCTCCGGGAACGAAAGTATGGCATATTTTAGCTTTTGGCCTAGAAAGTTACAATATGTCAATAAGGTATGCTCTGTCGAGACATCAAAATTACAACCGGCATCCCTTCAGCACCAAATTGAAGTGTAAACAAAGCTTGGTGTAAAATCATCTACCGGTTCTCTAGATAGGACCCAGAACCCAAAATATGGCATATCTTAACCTTTGGCCTAGAAAATTACAATACAAAAATTAGATTTGCTACTAGTATGTAAGAAGGTAAAACTAACAAAAGGCACTACTTCCGTGTCTAATTGAGTTTGGTTTGAATTATTCAACCGCTCTTCAGATACGCTCTGGAAACCAAAGTGAGACGGATGGACATGCAGCACTTTTATATCTCCGATGTCTTCGTAGTAGGGTCTATGGTAATATCACATTCTCTTTTGCGTATGTTAATAAATGTTTTAGATTGTTTTGCCCAACGTACTATTGCGCACACGCTGGATAATTGATTGATTGGCTGTGTTTTACGCCGTGTTCAAAGTTATTTCCCTGCTATGACGGCGGTGTTTACCAACAATAATTGACACTAGAACAACCATAAAATGTGCAGGGTTCTGATAATGTTAGCAAGTTAATCTTCCCTCATTGCTAAGTAAACCCAGCTTTGCTACTCTCCAACCAAACCGTCTTTTTTACGTATGCAAAATAGATATACATATGTGAGAAATATTTCGAAATATGTACATTTTATTTTGCAGATCCAAAGGTAACAATGTATCCCTCTTATATGATGGCCGGTACGGGCCAAGGCGCTTACAACACTACTTTTGAAGTTTGTGGTACCACGAAGATGCGAGGATGCGAAGATGCGAGGACGCGAAGTTGTGAGGGTGAGGACGCGAAAATGCGAGGACGCAGAGTTGCGAGGGCGATGCCGCATTTTTTAAAATCAGATTACCTGTCCTGGTCATCACATATAAAACACATTTGCAATAAAATTTCTAGAAATCTTGGCATAATAAGGCACATAAAAAGTTCATTGAACAAAAAAACCCTTATCATCCTATATTACTCACTGATCTATCCCTACTTATCGTATGCAAATGCCCTTTGGGGCAATACCTATCAGAGTCATTTGACACCATTACATCTGGTCCAAAAACGAGTAATTAGGACAATATCTCTGTCATCAAAGTTCCAATCCACTGAACCTATTTTTAAAAATCTAAAAATCCTGAATATATTCAAGATTAACCAATTGGCTTGTATCACTCTGGCACATAAATTCTTTCATCACTCTGAACTGCTGCCCTATCATTTTCGTTGCTCACTCCGCAAACAGAGTGATATTCATAACTACCCCACAAGAACTCGTAATTATAATATTAATGTACCACAATATCACTCTAATCTATCCATGCACACCCTTAAAATAAATTGTCCAAAAGAGTGGAATAAATCACCAATTGAATTAAAAGTAATCACCTCAACCTCACTTTTCAAATCGAAACTGAAAGATCATTTGCTGTATATATAACAAAAATAAAATAAAAATAAAAATATATGTATATATATATAAACAAAGAAATAAATAAATATAATAAATAATATATAAGTTATACCAACTTGACTAATCTCTCTTAGCCTATGTATGTATATGTATAAAATTTTCGCTCTTCATTTGTTCAATGTGTATATATATTTATATTTTTTGAATATCTGTATATATATATGTATATATATATATGTATATATTGTGAATATATATGTATATTTTGAATCAATCAGGAGAGAAAAACTGTGTTTATATGTATGCATGCTTTTTAGAAATATATTGGTATTTAGTTTTATTATTACCTACATGTACATATTTAACTTATTTCGTACGAATGTAATAATTGTTTACACCATCTGGTCATCAACTAATCTTTTCAATCTTTAAGTCTAATCTCTGGGATAGAACAAGTTCTTGTTGAACTTTATTCCCGCCATTACCTCATTTTGTATTACAACTATCTTGTACAAATATTTGTATGGTGAATAAACAAAATTCAAAATTCAAAATAACATCGAATGTCTCTAGCTAGCACCGCAGGCCTCAAGCTAACATAATAACATCGAATGTCTTTTGCTGAAATCAAGTGTATCTAGCTGGCATCGAATGTCTCTAGCTAGCACCCCAAGCCTCAAGCTGACATAAAATGTACCAAGCTCACATCAAATGTTTCTGTACCTAACATCAAATGTCTCATGATGATCCATTCACAATGTGATCTATTAAGGGAACTTAGCAACAGCCTGCACTGTCATAGATACGGCCGTAAAATAAATTGCTATAGCTAGCTCCCACCCGTACAAACATATCCATAGGTGACTGGTAACATAAGGTCTCGGTAGCAGTCATATCTGATAACTTGTCGTTGCTGTTTCACATCTACGAGTCCTCAATATCCAGCTAAACCGCTTTCCATTTCACATACGTCGCCATTTTCCACCGTTTTTCACTAGAAAATGGGGGAGCTAAGACGTCACTAGAGCTTTCCATAGTTTTAATACCATATAACTAGAAGTGTATAACGCCTATATATCAGTAGCGTGTACGGCATTGTTTCCAAAATTGACCTATTCAACCACTTGTCACCCCTCTTGTGGCGGACTGGCAAACCATCAAGGGAGGTAATTTCAGCTGTAATTCGAACACTTGCTCGCTAAGTCGATTTGACCTGGCGAAAAAGATATGGCGCGTGGAATCAAATTTACTGTGGCAAAAAAGCCAATGTTGGTATGAATCAAATGACAATAATAAATAATACTTAAGAAATAAAACACAACACATTTGTAGATAAGAATGATCTGAGCCATGGCAACCATATAATAAACTCACTTGAAAACGATCTCTGAAATGAGATTGAAGCGTTGTGACCAATAAACCAAGAAGTTGTTATCCATATGAATCTGTGATTAGTTTTATGAAGGAAACAATGCCGTCTATACTACTGAATATGGAGTTGCACACTTCTGGTTAATAGACCTAATGACAAAGTATAATTGTTTAATGATGGTAATAATTGTTATGTGAATTTGTCCATGGAGACAAATTGTAATAATAGTTTAACTATGGTCCCGAGTGTTATGTGGACTTTTTACACCATGTTTTGTAGCATTCTTCTCGCCTTCTCTATAATAATTATGTTCTTTATTCTTCAGAGGACTATGATGAATGTAGCGTAGCCAACGGCGACTGTCAACAGCAATGTGTTAACACGATTGGTTCGTATCGCTGTGAGTGTTATGAAGGATATGATCTACCCTTCGACGGTCTATCCTGTCAACGTAAGTATGACATATTATCATACAAAAGGAACAGTTCAAAACAGATTCTGTATTTACATTTTTAACAGACCGCGCATATCTTTTAGCGCCATATATTCTGAACACCCTTGCATACTTTTCCAAACCTGATATGAATAGAAGAGTTTGGATACTTATTTCATCAGATCGATGGGCGCGGCCGAGTTTGACCAACGCTTCACACTTTCTCTGCGAATACTATATACGTCAGTAGGTAACACAAGCTAGAAATAGCAGCAATCCAGCAATAAAAGACCAAATATATTATTAGGACTAGTCCGTAAAAATCCATCAAAGCTGTTTAAGTTAACCCAGAGTTTCTTTACGTGAGAACTCGGTTATTCTCCTAGGAAATAATTAATTCTCTTTAGCCTCACACAAATTCCAAACAATGGAAGTCAATAGGTGCTAACGTATTTAACCATTCTGTAAGAAGTCTTGAAGAGATTTGTAAATTGTCTTGATGTCGTGAAACAACACGTATTTTATTGGCCAAGTTTTCAGAAATTTATGGATAACACATGTTAAAAAAGATGGATGAAGGTAACTAACTATAAATTCACTATTTGGGCTAGTCGGCTTTATTTCTTTAACTATATAATGACGGTATCTGGATCTAGCCTGACACAGCTTTTCTTGTCTTCCTTTTTTAGCACAGTGTTTCGAATACCCATTAGGGACGTGTGCTAATGGCGGGAATTGTTCGAGCCCGGGGATATGTCTTTGTGCTGACGGCTATCAATCAGATAATTGCACAGGTATGTTATGGTACATGTTAGTTGTTCTGAAAAAGTCCCACTCTCTCAAAATTCACATAGGCAAAAGAACACCACGGCAAGGGACATTTTTGAAATCAGTGGAGGTATACTAATCGATATATATCCTGTTTGATTTACTGTCCTTTAATTTGGCTAAATTTCTGATGTCCCTGGTTGGCTTACTTTCATGTCAAACTTTATATCGCCTGTCGCTGATTGCCTTGATATCGCATCGCTTACAAAGTGTGGAGGGTTGGCTTGATTAAAGACTGCAAATGAATTAGTTAAAAATACAAAGTTTACGGACAATCAAATAATTCAATACAATTCTTGTAACGGCGTGTGTGTGACGGAGGTTTCCTGTAGCCCTCGGTCCGGTTGCTCGAAACACTATTTAATTTAATCCGCCATTAGATGAAGTCACATCTATCTATAATCCACTATGAGTGATTTAATGTGTTGCCACCAACTTGAACAACTGTCCCCCAGGGGCCTCAACAATAACAAACACTTACCTCAAAACATGGCAAAATCCCCCATAATGGCCAGATTAGTCTGCAACATCTTGTCTATGATTTTGCAACTAAATTAAGCGCTCAAATTTAACTATTTGTAATTGGAATTTCGAAGTTATTTTTCACCTTTATTTAAATTGAATATTTCGTTTTTGTCGCTGCTAGAATAATCTAGCATAGTAGAAAAACAAGTACTGAATATTACCAGAAGTCCATTGACTAGAAGTGTGAAATAGCATATTCAGTATTGTGGACGGCATTGTTTCCATCACCCATGTTATAAGCGATATGTGGACGTCAACTGTATCATGTGTGCAGTAGGTTATTAAAATTATCTACCTCACTCAGATTACATTTAAATCTATGAGCGTCGTAAGAGGTCGGTAATTTTCGTTTACTCTTTGCGCCACAATTATGGGAAAATCGTACGGGGTTTATGAAAATCAGGGTTTGGATGGATACAGAGATATGGACTTATAAGTTGTTGACTCTATTCATCTTATCTCCTTTCTATAATGTGAATTATTTCGCACGGATTACTTCTTTCTGTACAATCAACTCAATATGGAGTTCATACGCCTGCATATCTTTAACCATTTTCATTACATTAGTTAAATCCATAATAGTCGCCTACTTGTATGTTTTGTTCACTGACCTATAATCAAATGGGTCAAACCAGGTCAAATTGACTTGCTAGCAGTGAAAATTCAGTTCAATCCTGAATTATCTCCCCTGACGGTTCGCCAGTTTGCCAAATAGAGCGCTGCTTGAAGTTGAATGTGAACATTTTAGATACAATGCCGTCTGCACTACTGAATAAGCTGTTTCACACTTCTAGTTAATGGACTTCTGTTATTACATATACTTGGCTGGACACCATGACTGCCCACAGTAAACAAAGAGGATAACGCAATTCCAAGTAAAGTGTTTTAATAGTAGGCCTATCATTATAAACTTATGTTTATTTCAATGCAGTTCTCTCGGTAAGGAGGCAAACCCATTTATTTCATTTCTCTACAATGTTAAAAAATGTAAATTTTAGCTGTAAGGCGATGTAAAATGGTTTCTTCTGATTGATTGAAATCGCAACACATGGAATAAAACTAAAGATGGTGTTGCATGAATTCTGTCGATGGCGTGTAAGAAAAGTAATGCTGCATGCTGCAGCTTGGAACGGGATATTTATATCGATACCCGTCAAGTTTATAGCTCACTTGGAGGTGTAGGCTACTCTAGAACAGAAAACGGAGACATCGACCAATTTACATACCGGTAACGGCTGGAATTTGAGTCTTAATTGCTAATAATTATGTCCTGTTCAACATGTCAGTCTCCCAAATAACGAAAATACTGTTATATTTGTATCAAGACCTACAGTGCAACAACTGAGAGGTGTATGCTTACATTCGGTAAAGCAGAACACGCTAGGCGTCCTCAGAAAATCAAATGTATCTTCAAATGTTTCTATATCTAACATCAAGTGTATCTAGCTGGCTTCGAATGTCTCTAGCTGATATCAAGTGTATCTAGCTGGCTTCGAATGTCTCTAGCTGATATCAAGTGTATCTAGCTGGCTTCGAATGTTTCTAGCTGATATCAAGTGTATCTAGCTGGCTTCGAATGTCTCTAGCTTACATCATATGGCTCTAGCTAACATAAAGTGTATCTAACTAACACCAAAGTTTCTACATCTTACATCAAACATCTTTAGCTAACACTAAATGTATCAACCTGACATAAATTGTATCCAGCTGATATCAAATGTCTATCTAACATCAAATGTCTTTACTCTAGCCAACATCAAATGTCTCTCACTGGCATCAAACATGGCATACATGGAGCTATCCATAGTTTTAATATCACCAGAAGTCCGTTAACTAGAAGTGTACAGAGCCCATGTCAGTAGCGTGTACGACATTGTTTCCAAAATCAGCCTATTCAACTGCTAGGCAACCCTCTTGTGGCGGACTGGCGAACCATCAGGGGAGGTAATTTCAGCTGTGATTGAATTAGCCTATGATAACATGGCCTTATAATCCTGTTACAGGGCCATCAACACTTGATAGCAGATTCGCCATATTAAGATGCCATCTAATAGCGGATTAAATTTAATAACGCTTCGAGAAACCGACCTTAGAGAGTGTCTAGAAAAAAAACTTGTCGCATGGGGTTATCAACTGGTTTATTAACTGTGGGAAAATAGCACTGAATATGGAATTGCACAATGGACAATGGACTTCTGATAACAATAATTGTTTATATCGCAATAATTGTAATGCGAATTTGGCCATAAAGGCATATTGCAACTAAGCTAAACTATGGTCCCGAGTGTTATGTGGACTTTCAACCATGATTTGTGCCTTCTTTATATGTTCTTTATTCTTCAGAGGACTATGATGAATGTAGCGTAGCCAATGGGGACTGTCATCATCAATGTGTCAACACGATTGGTTCATACCGCTGTGAGTGTAATGAGAAATATGTTCTACTCTTCGACGGTCTATCCTGTCAAAGTAACTTAAGTAAGTATGGCATATTACCACCCAATAGGAAGAGTTCAAATCAGATTCTGTGTTTATTATTTGTTAACAGTTCACGCACATGTTTTAGCGCCATATAACCTCTGAACGCCCTTGCATACCTTTCCAAAGTCGGGTAGACCTATGTGTACTACTAATGTACCTCTATCATCATGGATGCCGCCTAACATATGTATCTAAAATAGATATTTATCCCGTTTGATATCATGTTGATATATATGTACATTAAGTATTCAAGTCAGCTCAATGTTAAGTTATTGGGCGAATAAACTTAAATATATATTTTACTTGCATGCCCCATGAAAATCAAAAACCATAATTTACAATTCCTGTATATATATATATCTCCTTTCTCTACATTAAAATATATACTATTTTTTTTTTAAATCGCTTTAATTCCAGCTTAACACGAACATCGTGCACCGGCTTCATCCGTTACGTGATGTTGTATGTAGGTTCATACTTGCGCTGGAAATAATGACTGTCTAGTTTCACTATTAACACAGTTCTGTCTGGTATTTTAAGATCTACTCCAGTGCTGGATCTGTACATTTCTGATGTGTTGTAACTCAATTTTGCCTTTTTCGACAATATTAATTTCTTAACCTTCTCGTCATTCAAAACATCTCAACGTGTAGTTACTTTCAGGGAAAGACAACTGTTTTTTTTACCTAAACTTGTCATATTTATTGCATATTTTCAAAGACAAACAACTGTATTGCGTTTGCATTCGAGTAAGCATAGCCGTTAATTAGTTAATTTAACAGGCGGGGCTCACGTCGTTGTTCGAAAACACGGTCGTTCACCAGTGTGTTCGTTTGGTTGTGTATGTTTTGGAAGGCATCTGTAACAACACGGCATATACACAAACACACGTTTAGCATGTTTTCACCTGACATGCGGTTTTACAAAACACGGTTTTAAGTACCAGGTTGATAGGTACAAGCGGCTGTTTGTTGTTGTTTCACTTGGGGAAGGAACCTTCACTTTCGGCTTTATATGAAATCATCTACTAGTGCAGGCAATAGTTGACAGCCACTAGATCATATAACTGCCGTGTTTTGGAACGATGACGTCAGTTCCGCTTTTTAAATTAACTAATTAACGGCTATACTAATTCGAATGCAAATGCAATACAGATGTTTGTCTTTGAAATTATGCAATAAAAAAAATAAGTTTAGGTCGAAAAACAGCTGTCTTTCCCTTTAACTGTACTATGATACATATACTATAACCAATAATGTTTTACAGGTAAGTGCTTAAAGTGTAGTCTGTTGTCTTATCTCAAATTACATATATTATTAGATAAATATTGCTCCAATATAGGATTGTATTTTGTTACTAACGTGAAGTATTTACAATTATCTTTATAGCAGTTGCAAGCAGCACATGCCCCCAAGTCTCACCTCTTCCGGTTGGGTATCTGGTCGCTGTTGTGATTCTCGTTATTTTCTGTCTGTTACTCTTCACTACAACGGTATTGTTCTTTATGAAATCTAGAAGGATGACTGGCCTATACCGAGAACAAGTGAAAACAAAATACGCTAGTTATAAGGTGAGGTTTAGATCGAGGAAAAGCGATCTGTACTGCAAACTGTATATAGTATATACGTATGCATACATTTATGTTTGTTTGTTTGATTGATTGGGGTATAACGTCGTACACATGGGTATTTCACTTATATGACGACAGATTGTCCACTTTCACACTGTTCTTTGCCTAATTACGATGTAAAACCCAGAAGAAACCTCATAAAAACCAACCCCGCGATTGCCGGAGCCACATTCTGTGACTTACTAATATACCTGATAGTCGATAGACGGATTCGATCCCGTTAACGGTAAATCGAGGTACGGTAAGTAAGCACATCCGCTAACCTTTAAGCCGCTGCCCGGGAAACAGTATAAATAAAACATGTTAGTCAAACGGTAGCATTAAAAGAGTACACTAAATAATAAGCATCTCGAAATTAATTTTTTACGCTAAGCTCACCTTAATATATAAACTGCCATATTATTCTTGAGAACAAATGACTTCATGTTCAATTATCTATTTCGTTGATACTTCTGTTCGATGATCTTCATTTTCATGTTATTGCTTTATTTTTTAGGGGAACGGAGGCGGGAAAGAAACACAAACACCGGAACCTGTTTACGAAGAAATGAAAAAATAAGAAACGTTTTGTTGATTGTTTGTTTGTTTGATTTGTCTTTAAAGCCGTTCTTAATGTTATTTTAATCATATGGCGGTATGCCAACCCAATGGGTGAAGGTACATTGTAAATAGCCTCGACACCACTGGTAACACACAAAAACAAGACTGGACAAATACAGGAAAACCCAGAGCGTTATGCATAGACAATAGTGCATCACAGAAGATCTGCTTCATGCTGCCCCTTAGCCCTGAGAGCACCAGGGCAACATGAGGCTGCTTCCATACCTTCTGCAGCTCTTTGTTGATATCACAGAAACAAAAACATCAAACTGGATTCATACATATAAATGATTGCTCATCAAACACAGCATTAGACTGGTGGAAATTTAAAGTTGCAGTGCGAAATTAAACAGAATGGAGAGATCACATAAAACTCATTAACCAGACGTGAACAACGTCCATATCAGTAGCGTGTGCGGCATTGTGTCAAACCTCGGCCTATTTAACTATACAAATCTAATTAAAATCAGGTCTCAAAAATGCTCCCCGTGTTTTTGTTTGTCGCTATATTGACATCTAAGGTAACTGCTCTACTGATGCTGTTCTGTCAGGTCAAGCTTACTGGGGTTCACGAAAGGTCACAGTTGCAGTTGTCCAATACAAACCCAGATAACACGGGGCCGTGGTAAACAACGAAATCAGCCAAAACAAGCACAAGCCGATTTTCGTTTGTGTTAATGTTGTAAACCGCATATAAACGGGGGAAAATCGAATTCCACTCAAAATTTATTTTTTGAATGATGTTTGTTGATCGTGCGCGCATGTATCCGTTGGTCATGTAAAAATACGCAGTCGGGGAACTTCGGTATGTCGGCGGAAATCTTCGGCTTTTACAAAACAGTATTGGGAAGCAGCTCTATGATTGGTCAATTTAAGTGACCAATCGTCATTATAGTGGGGGTAATTACGTTAGATCTTAATATAGTGACAAACAAAACACGGGGAGCGTTTT
>JAVFBX010221876.1:0-11323 GCA_034783855.1 Mopalia kennerleyi | reverse complement strand
ACATTTATCGACATGTCATTTTATTTTTCGTATATTATCGGTCTAATAACGATCTAACACGTATTCTGTGATACAAAAGTTTTATTTGATAACCGGCTGAGCGGCTTTGCTGGATGAACTTTACGCAGACGTTATTTGGCAATTTTGGGTATATATTACACGGGACTCTATGTCACAAGTGCTAATTTACCAGGAAGATAGGTTGCAACACAAACCGTTTTATTACCCTATCTGGTTTCACCCTTTGCTATGAACAGAGAGCTCAGCCACAGAGCTCCGGGTTTATATTTATCCAACAGAGCATCGCTTGCAAGCCTTTGTATATAAAACTGTACCACATGGTAGTTTTTGTATAGACAAGCTCTGGGCGGTT
Organism: Mopalia kennerleyi; assembly: GCA_034783855.1. Classification (NCBI taxonomy): domain Eukaryota; kingdom Metazoa; phylum Mollusca; class Polyplacophora; order Chitonida; family Mopaliidae; genus Mopalia; species Mopalia kennerleyi. Next base: position 10,950 of record JAVFBX010221876.1, on the reverse strand, counting down.
TGCGGGGAATCCCCTCTGTCGCGAGACGCGGTGTGAAAACAGAATCCCGCGGTGAGCTATCGAATGCTGGGACGTCCCTGAGTGAAACGGAAGGCAGGATCGGAACACCTTTAATAACAAAGACAACAACATGCTCCACCCTATTGCGTAACTTAGGCACATATGGTGATTATTAACACTTAATTGATTAACAGATTGGGTACTTACGTCTACTGTAACCTGGGATATAGCACATACTATATCCCATCTGTGATGGATTGACCAACACTTATTATTACTTCGCGCTTTAGACAACTACTATACGTAATGACATGCTTAAAGTTTTCACTGACTTTATTGCAGCCACTCGTTACAATATATCCCCACCCTACGGCACCCTATGGGCTGGGCATTAAAGGCCAATCAGCCAACCCCAAACCCGAGCTCTAATGAGAACGATAGTACAAGTGGTACTGCGCCGTTGTAATATAGGCCTAACGTTTGAATGATGTAATTTACGACGTTGAAAAGTATCGAATTCTCCTGCACATTAAGGGTGCTTTTTGTTGTGCGTTATACCGTTCAGTGCATTGCTCGTCTATTCCTCGGCTCTACTCCTCATTAGCCTAAAGCTGAATCTAAAGTACCCCTAAAGAATCCCACAACAATCTAATATTAAATCTAAGCGACCTATCCATCATTCTTTATTATTATTTACAAATCGATATTTTACTGCTTGACGAAGACAAGCTGCAGTCATATAGTTCATGATTGATATACTGTTTTGTTAAACCGTTATATCATAACGAATCAGAAGCCTTCCAACACTCGTTATTTGCTTTAATCGATATTTTCTTCCGTAAAATATACGTTTTTGGCCGGATTTTTCCTCTAATGTGCCACTGTAAGTCGACTCGATTATGTATGGTCACTTCTTCTTAAGAAACAACCCTAATTTGGAAACTTTTCGTATTCGTCTCTGTCCATTTATGTAATTTTCCGAAATATTTTTAGCAGTGCCCATCCTTCAAACAGACGGAAATCACTCCAGCTGTACCAATCAAAATAATCGTCTGTGGCGATTTAATGGACCTGTTTTCCATTCCTATGCATAACATATTTATTGTTAAGTTCGAAAATTTACACGAGATGAAACCTTAGACGATAAATCTATGTATATTAAGTTAGAAACTCGAGTTCGAATCCCGGCGGAGGTACACATTTTATTTTTCTACAATAATAATATGTCAAGTTTCAAACTCGTTCTAAGGAAATGTGTAAAATTCGTTGAAAAAATTGATTGAAGTTGTAATTTTTGTATAAACTCTCAAATAGATCATTTCAGAAATCCAATATAAAACATTTTTTTATTTTTTCAATAACCCCGCTCTAAAACGCATCTAAACAAAAATAAATACCTTACATAGATGAAGAATGCTGGGTGTATTTTCAATTTCGCTTTCTCCCGGAGGTGTCGCGATCATATATATATAATATATATAATAAATCAGACAGGCTTTTGTCGATTTTGGGTTTGAGTTAATCTCAGTAAAAGTTTTGCTTATTGAATAATAAGTCAGGGTTCGAGGTCATTATGCCGAGTTCTGATAAATAGATGGAACGGGAGAGAATTCGTAATTGTTTCTGACTGAAGGGTTTTCACAACTGTTCATGAACTGTTGGCCTACCCCCGTGACACATCACACAGCGATATCCACACTCAAACTGACATCATGTTACGCTTGAACTACTTTTTAAATCTCTCGGTCAACATCTGACCTGTGTGACAACTGGGAAATGTTGAATTCACGCGTTCTGATTTGTAAATTTTCACACAAAACAACCATATCAGGTCTATTTTGTTCCAATGCTATAGGCCCCTGAAGCATAAAGTTTTGTTTGTTTGATTGGGGTTTAGCGCCATACTTAAGGTTATTTCACTCAAGAAAGGTGTAAATGTGCCAGTGAATTTTAACGATTAAAGGAACGGCACTGACGTCAGAATACAAGCGATACAGCATTACTCTAGTGTTACAGTGTTATAATATCCGGTTGTCGACATTTCTAACATTACCAAAACATTTAAACATTACAGGGTCTGCATAGAACGCGTGTTTGGGTAAATGTTGTTGGTACAACCGCTGTTAAAATGATTTTCAATTACGTTACAAAAATAGGGCTATGGATGATAAAAAGGTGTTTCAGATTCAAGCCAAATTATGAGCATTATGGCTACACTTGGGATGAAGCCAGTCTGTTTCTTTCTCTATTTTTGTTTTTCTGCTTTAAATCTAACAACCGGCACACACTTGTACAGTCTCACAGAAGATGACTGTTTGTAAGCCAAAAGTCAATCCGATAAGACTAAACCCAATGTTTCCAACACTTTTCCAAAGCACTATCTCGACAAGCAATGACTACTATTTAGTTATTTAGTGAAACATGGTCTTATCCGAATTGCACACAAGAAATATTCCGTGGATGTCAATTTTATAATTTTCCGTACTGCCTTGGGAGAAACTCGTGGGAGCGAGGAAGTGAGCTCATTTCATGGAACACATTTGTCTAAAAGAATTTGTTAACAATTAACTTGATCCCTGTTGGCAGAGTATGTTTGTCAGAGATAAGAGAGATCCAAGACTTCGGTACACGTATTTAATTCCGGTTTCTCCGAAAATTCCACTGTACAAGTAGTAACCGCATTGTAACTGACAGTTCATATTTTATCGTCGCTTTATTATATGTTATTTCGAAATGTGGTTTAGTCCAAAATTGATAGGCTATTTTTACCGTCTTTTTTGTTATTAAGAAAAAAGTACATACTATGACTTTCGTCTGTCTGTAGCGATTAGTTACATGTGTGTGATCCGGTGTCTTTTAAAAGACTTCTTGGTTTTCTTGTAATGCTTTCTTCCTTAGACTTTTTTGTCGACATGTTTGCGAACTATCGTCTCAGTAACATTTCGATCGACATGTATGTTAAACAAATGGAAATTTAGGATGGCGTGCTGATTCTTTCATTCGTATTAGAAATGCCTTATAGATTGTCAGACACGTTTCAATCTTGGAAAGTGTCGTGACAACGTAAATACTGCTTCAAAGCATCAACATATCAGTTAGCGCCCATACATACAGCGAATGTTAAGCACAATCTGTCCGAGAAGTTAATGCGGAAATTAACCATATTTTTGAGTAAATCTGATGTCCAGTCGACCACCCGCTAGACAGACACATACACTTATTGTCGCTAGACCGGAAAAAAACTCGAATTAAGCCAATGTTAAACCAGAGGCACTGGGTGTCGCCTGTCGTAATCATACCCAATCAATCACGAAAAAAGACGGGGTTCAGTCGCGTTGCCATAGAGACGCGAAAGATTCCCCGATGTTCGGAAGCCTTCTCCCTGTTGGTTACTTATTTCACCTCCGTAAAGCCAGCAATGAAAATATCTTTGGGAGTTGACGGTATGGAGAGACAGCCCTTATCTCACATAGAGGCGCTGTCTATTTCTGGCGAAAAGATAACTCTAATAAGCGTTGCTGAGCTTTGCTGGCACCCCGCAGATTGCAATTATGTTCACCACCGTTGTCAGACACGTCAAATCAAGCAGCCAGAAGCCAGGATTAGCTTTGCCAGTGGAAAATTCAAACCCCTCATTTTAGAAATTTGTTGAAGAGGACAGTGAGACTAGAAAATGTTAGAGAGTAGTCTCCAATAGAACGTCCACTAACGAGTTATCACCACTGTGACGATTCTGTAGTTCTCCGATAACTGACTTTTCACGAGCATCCATCGTACTGACATGGTGCTTATCTATCTCGCTACTATACAGGCATATGGCCCGTTATGATGAATCACAATTAGAACATGGCGATAGAGAAAAAGAGAAAGACAAACAAAAATTCCACTGATAACTTGTTGAAGCCGAAACAGAGAAAATAAAAAGCACCTCACGTTTCGCTGGTAACATCGTAAACTATATTTGTTAGAAGCTGATAGCGTTTGAAAAAAGAGTTTTCCTTCCGAAACTCTCGATGGTGTGAAACCTAATACCCTGCTTATCTATGTAGATAAGAAGATGACAACGCTAACAGCTACCTATACCGGTATGTAAATTTAGTCTCGCTGGCATATGTATCGACTTAGCTCCAGCAAAATCATCGCATGGCGCTGTGCATTCCTATCCTATTTGCAAGCTACCTATACCATGAACATCCAACCCCCATGAGTGGAGGGATATTGCAATAAACAAATATATGTGGTATATATGTTATTCAGTCATCTTCGAAATGTATTTTGGTTTATATTACGATAGCATTAGAACTGTTTATGACATAATTATACGCGAATTTATGTGAGCATCTAATAAATTAAAGATATATTCACCAATGGCTTAGTTGCAAAATGACAGGTTGATCCATGCTCCCTACGACGATATTCTCTGAAGTTGAGATCTGGTATCATTTAATATCTTATTGGCGATACTTTCATGTTGCGTAGTAAACCAGTTCACAATTGTTGAATAAAAACTAACGCCGCCATTGTTTGTCCAAGTCTGGCTTCTTCTGGCAAACATTCTACAAGTTATCTGACACAAATTTGGCTGCTCTTTTACCATTCTATGTACGCGCTATTGCGCGCCCTAACGGAGGAGAGTATATATCGTTCCTCACATGAACTTACCATATATTTCAATCATGATATAATTAACCCAGTATAGTTTTCACATATCATTAAATAATAAACACGTAAATCTTCAGCTGATGATTAGATGCAATATTTATGCCGAAATATCCTGTCAAAATCAGTTGTTTTTTCACGATAGTTGCTCTGCTTATGAAGTATGTTCAAAAATATAAAAAATAAAGAAAGTATGTTCAAGTTCAAATTATCAGGGGCTCTGCTGGATTGAAATACATTAAATGGTTACATAATACATGTTTTTGTAATAATATATAAATGCAGTGCATGGCACCATTAATGGAATCGAGGATGTCATAAATATAAGGGACGATATAATGACATATACTTGATGATATGGTAAATAGTATTGGTGCTATAATCAAAGAATCGATCAAAAGGACATTTACACATACATTACTATTGTTGATGTAGTTGTTTAAACCCCCTTGGTAAACTATCTAATTTAAAAAACAGTACAGTTTAAATACGCTCGTACCTTGTTTGGAATAAGCTTTCTTTTTGCTTATGATGTCTCTTTAGCATTTCGTCTAAGATTTACATTTATTGAAGATATGCTGCAGCTTGCAGGGGATTCGAACATGCACGCATTAGTTCGACAATCGCTCTTTTCATGGACCATACATACACCTGCTGCATTGACCGAAAATTCTTATTCAAAACGTACCACAAAGTTGTCTTTCGGCACTATATTGTTTGTTGGCCCTTTAGCAGGCTGTATGTAAAGTGCAATTATACTCGGGTTACCTTGCCAGGGGACTGCTCTCCAGTTGAGCTAACAGGCCAAGCTGATTTGAGATCGCCACTTCGGGTCTAGAATCCACTAGGCATATATAGTGGCATCCTATCTCATCTCGAAATCAGTAGGGGAATATGCATGTCAGAAGAGCTTTGGTATGTCGACCATTGCATCCACTCCGTCTCACCTAGATCAGATCACATGAATTCTAAACGATATCCGACGCCAATTGCTCTATCAATGATCGGGAATGGTTTTCCGCATGGTCTGACTTGTAAACATCTCGTCAAGGATGGGGATGCTAGCAACTGCTATCTGTCTTAGCCTTTGCCAGTGTGTTTACCCACTGCCTTTTACAAAGGGATCGTCTGTGCTATTTCCCATTTAAATGAAGCAGGAAGAAGCAATACAATCCTTGTTTTTTTTATTGACTGCATAACTTTTAAAAGGAAAGATAGCAAAAAATAGAGTTAGTCTGTGTTCAAATTATGTGGCTAGCTATTCAAATCGTTCTAGAGGCAATCAACTTACTGAGCTGCTATCTCCCATTGGTGGACGGTTCATGTGATATCATTTCTCTATTTATAGCATTGATAACAATTTAATCCAAACGCACAATAATCGCAATCGAAACTTTCTTTCTTAATTTATATTGACAAAAAAATTATAAAGAAATTATTATGGTGAATATTTATTGAATAAAAATCAGTGTTACAGAGAGAAAAGCGATATGACATGAACTGTTCACCATTTCTACAGAGAGAAAAGCGATATGACATGAACAGTTCACCATAGGTTATAGAGAGAAAAGCGATATGACACGAATAGTTCACCATATGTTATAAAGAGAAATGCGATATGACATGAACAGTTCACCATATGTTATAGGGAGAAGCGATATGACATGAACAGTTCACCATATGTTGTAGAGAGAAAAGCGATATGGCATGAACAGTTCACCATATGTTGTAGAGAGAAAAGCAATATGGCATGAACAGTTCACCATATGTTATAGAGAGAAAGGCGATATGACATGAACAGTTCACCATATGTTATAGAGAGAAAAGCGATATGACATGAACAGTTCACCATGTGTTGTAGAGAGAAAAGCGATATGGCATGAACAGTTCACCATATATTGTAGTGAGAAAAGCCATATGGCATGAACAGTTCACCATATTGATATGTTGTAAAGAGAAAAGCGATATGGCATGAACAGTTCACCATATGTTACAGAGAGAAAAGCGATATGACATGAACAGTTCAGTGAGTTCACCAAATGTTGTAGAGAGAAAAGCGATATGACATGAACAGTTCACCATATGCTACCCAGTCAGTTTCCAAATAGGCTCGAAAGGGATTATTAACGCTATCCATACACTGAGAATACCATTTCTCAAAACTGCTGATTACAGGCTATCTATTTTGAATTACTTAATTTTCTTTTTATCTTCACTTGATACGCCTCACTTTTCCCATCAATATTACACACAAAAAACAAACATCATGTACAACTAACGCAGTTTTCTCTTCGCTTGACGTTCTGTAGCCTACGTCACCTTCGTTAATACCCTATGTCACCTGTATCTAGTTGTGATCTCCGCTGAAAAAAGTTGTTCATTTTATACTGATCCTGCAAAGCGCATGGGCAGACATAGTTATGATCTACATCTATGTTCATGTGGGCTTATGCCAAAGCATATTGATGCTTCATTAAATGTATTTACATAATTGCATTAATAAAATCTTGGCTGGATTTGTTCTGTGTGGAATTTATGATTTCAGCTACAATTTTTGTCAGGAAAATTGCTTTGCTTATTCGAATATCAACGCGCTTATGTGATGGAATTGGGCATGTGTTGAGTTTGGCTCCTGTTTAAATCAGGCGGTTGGCATGGAAGATAGCTGTTAATGTTCGTATTTTCTTCCGTGATATATTTATATATATATATATATACGCTCCGACGGCCCCATACAACAATTAAAGGTATGACAAAACTGTCCATTATGTTTCATTTGTCACACTGATCTAACTGGACATTTATGAATCTTAGTTTTATCAATTTTAAGTTGATACAGCCCATATTAAGCCCTTTTTAGGTTATTTTACTCATACAGCGGCAAGTCAGTCTAATGAATACAAAAAACCAACCTCGACGCCACCGGCAATAAAACAGACAAGTGGAAACAAATATGCTACAGCAGACTAGTCTATTGTTGCCCCTGGGCACCAAGAACACCAGGGCAACACGAAGCCCCTTTCCACCCATCCACCATACAGAAATCGTTAATATAAGCTTGCATGCAGGCCTTCTTTACAATCTGTTTCTGATGACGTCTAAAAGAAAAAAAACTGCCATTTTCTAATTCTTTCGCGAAAAAATGTGCTTATGTAATCCAATATGGTTTAGAATACATTAAACTATCGTTTACTCCGGTACAATGTGTGTGAATCACTGGAGAAAGCGATCTATGCCAATGAATACCTACTCTACACAACAAACTGTATATATCGATATAGGTTTGAGTTTATTTGCAAAGGAAGCATGTGTCAGTGGTTAGAATGAAAGGACCATTGTCATCTCGCATTCACCAATGCGACTTTCACCATTTCACCTTTGCTAAAGATAAGCTATCATATTAACTCTACCCACTCGAGCATGCTGCAATTCGTTATATTTTGATTGTTAGTTTTATTCGCTGTTTCAACGGTAGTAGATACGACTCACTGGTAGACACTTACTATAGATACGTTATCACATAGGGGGGAAACTTTCATGGGTGACAGCATTTGTTAACTGGTCAGCCTATGAATTTGTTTCCTGTTGGTCAACTTCCTTATCCATAATAAAATCATCTACGCAAAGAATGTGTAAATAAATCTATTTTGTATAGTTACTTATATACATTTACCCATATGCGTTTAGTAATCCAATCTTTTATCGTTAATGATGCGTGTATTGCAGTTTTCATTTTGTCTGTTTGCCTGTAAACTACTTACAAATCCACCCTGTGGCAATCAGTTGTTACTTTTTTCACTTTGTCTGTTTACCTGTAAACTACTTACAAATCCACCCTGTTACAATCAGTTGCATTTCAGGGGATTCCCCTCAATTGCAGAGTTTTGATTGGTTGGCAGTTTGGCTCTTCCTTGCCGACCAATCGAAATGCTGCATATTAGGGAAATCCCCTTGAGTCGATAGTACAAATCGGTTATAAATTTTTAAAAAAAACAGAAAGAGAAAACACAACTGATACACAGCTTTTTATTGATATAAACCCTGCTGTATAGAGGAATTCCTGGCACTGCTATAACGTGAAGCTCGGTTGATACTCACCTGTAGGATAGTCTCGCGTGAACCAGATTCTTTTCGCCCTAAATTCGACCACGACACGAGAGTCCGGTCGTATTGCAACAAGGAAATTTTTAAAACAATTACTTATTAATAAAAACAGATGTTTTGAGTTCGATTTAATTTTTGAACTAATGTATTCTTAAAATAACTCATCAGTAAACCAACTGTATGATAATCGGGCCATATGACATATATTATAGGCTGCAATGTTATCCGATTCTCGTGCCGTGGTCGAAATTAACGGGAAGAGTCTGGTTCACGTGAGACTATTTCTCTAGAGTGGAAGTCTAACTTTACTGTGGGTAACTGTCTGTCTCTCCTCGCGTGTAATCAGACTTATTCTGAATATGGGACAGTGAACATATTTGCATTCGACGTAGTCCGCTACCGGACAATTTTGTTCTAAGTTAACTTTAAACAAGACGACTGAGATTAAACGAGACAATTATTCAATGTTTATCTATTATTAAAATATCCCTTATTATTTAGAAGCCAATGCAATTTAAGTAAGTACAAATAATTAGTTCCGAAATATATTCATAGTTGACAAGGGTACTCGAATACAGGCTGATCTTGTCATTGCTTTCATGGCCGAGTAAACAGTATGGAAGTCTTTATGATTATAAATTTACGGTCAAATTGTGAGCCATAATCCTTTACCTCTCGCGTGGGGTACAATTCCATGTCTATTACGACAACATCGCTTTTGAATAATTGTATATTATTTGAGCTGCCCAAATAGAGATCATAACAAAAAGAAACAGTACAATCATTTAAATCCATAGAACTAGGAGTCCTATAGTGAAACAACATGACCATAGAATAGCCTCAATGTTACCGTACGGGAATAGCTAGCTCACAGGAATCGTTTAAGCCCACTTATCTGGTATCGAATAACAAGGGGTATATTGCTTTATTACATATAATTATCTACGGCGTGCAAACATTCCTCGTCTCCGCCATACGTATTGTCAGGCAACCTCACGTCTTCCCGTATTTACTATGCAGACTAAACACAAACCGATACAATGGAAATGCGACCAAATCTCCCACACAATGCCATGAAGAAGACTGTCTCAATATGCGGTGATTGATCAAAACTACACTGGATTTCTAGACTAAATTATGTGCGTAAAATGTTTCCTTGAGCGCAATACTTAAATGACTAGGATTAAAAGACCACAAGGGTATGTGGCCTGTGTACAAGCACCTTGTGTTATCAGATATCGGGGCAGGGCGTATTTATATATTGAATAATTGAAGAGAGAAAAAAATGTGCTTGCCCCATCGGGATTCAGACCCTGGGACCTTTGGGTCACAGGCCCAACACTAAAGAATGTATAGCCCAGTACCTAATGGAAATTACTTTCAATGAACCTATAATCAGAAAGTAACAAAAATGTTGGAATGTTATATTACATTGTCAAGGAAGTTGCAGCTGTATTTAGTTGCTAGTCCAGTCATGTTAACGAATCATAATTTTTCTTTTCTCAATATACTCACTCCACTTAACGATGTTACAATGAATTACACAAAGGTTACTACAGCTCGTTTATTACGCCAAATGTCACTCTAGTCTATTCATTTAACAAAATCTCCAGTCGGTATTGAGTCATTTTCTATATTAATAAACTCGTGTGATATTTATTGTAAAACATGGGCTCGAGTTGGATACTTTGTTTGTCATATTACGCCCGTTTTGTCTCTCAATTTGGTGGGATTTTCATGTAAAAATCTAAATGTTGTTGTAATGCCTTTCAATATCAATGTTGTTGAGCACGAACACCAGGGAACTTTACAGCATTTAGCATGTCAGTACTGCGAACATTTAACAGTTTACCATTGAACGACGTCATTTACGACAAGAATTTGTCTTACGAAGTTTAATTGCAAGTGTGCCCTGCTTGGTCGTCATCTCACAACAAAGCCTATGGCATCGTGACATCGCTATGACGTCACAAATAAAACGACTGGTGTCCTCTATCACATAATCAATGTAAGGTTATATCACTGGGGCCTGTCTTACGAAACATGCGTAGCTATTAACGTTGTACGTAATTACCATGACGACACAATGCTTTCAGTACTGGACATCATGGTAATGGGGGGCTCTGAAAGTTGGCAAGGGAGGTAATTTTATCCGTGCAAAGCGGTCCTTTGACGTCAAAACGGTCG
>JAVFBX010221865.1:0-11323 GCA_034783855.1 Mopalia kennerleyi | reverse complement strand
GTTTGATGTGTAAACGCCTTTTTGATTAGCCTACGTGTTTCTACCATAGTCCAATGACATTTTGTGCCACGTTTTCCAATCGAGTTACAGCAAGGCATAGTACTGTGTAAGTCTCGTCTTACGCATACTGTTCCTTGCGTAGGAAGATGAAGGAATATCGCTTGCACTATTGCTTATTTACCCTCAATAATAAGCCTTAATCTCGTTGAACGCTCGCTCGTAAATTAACCCCATGGTGTTCATTACCCACAGCCGTCACGTGATCAGGTTGTTTTACAGAGAAAATTCCACAAAATGTACCGGGTAAACGAGCAACCGTTTTAGACTTAAACAATTTTTTAATCCCAATACTATCCGTTTGTCAAGAAAGTATATACTTTTAACAGAAACAACTTTAAACAATTATATACAAATGACCACACATGCCTAATGATTAAATTTAGAAACCATTGCTTATCGTTCTGTTTCAGAAACCTTATTCTTGATCATGTCGGGTGGTTTTAGGGTGTAAGATTTTTTAACTCTCAAAGATTCATTTGGCCTATTCAAAATTTATTTGCTAACACAAACTGATGACCTTATAGTTAACATGACGCTAAATAACTAATTGACAAGAAGCTGCAGAGTGGTGAGAAGACGTACGTTGATTGTCCCTGGATGTTTCGACAAGAATATTAATGTGAGCCTTCGACCAAATAAATGCGAATTCGTATCCAATAAACTATACACAGTATATAGAGATACGAGTTATAGCCCTATGAAAACTACAGAAATAAGACCTGCTCTGAATACTAAATAACGTTGAATGCGCATTTTTGTATATTTGAAGATAAACTTCGTAACGATGGTATCGTTGGTATTTCTGGCAATAAGGAAGCTTCATGTAGCGTAGCAAGGGTCGACCCAGCTTGTACTGTGCATGGTGACATTTAACCGATTCAAGTCCACTAATCACAAAAAATAAGTGAATACCACATAGCTGCCCAACTGTGATAAACATACATTTATACAATCCGATTTCGTGTACTCTAGGAATAAAACTATACATTTTCTTGATTAAATTAATCCGTCCAAAATATACTGGCCATCTTCTTGACCCATATAGTGTTTGCTACCGATTTGTCGTTTAAAAACTGTTTGTTTTAAAATATGAATCACAAAAACCCATGACATGCATAAAACAGTAAACCGCCCAATTGCCTTCAATTAAAAAAAAAATATATATGGAAATCATTCAATTTATCTGAAATTAGTTAAACAATCCAACGGTTCATTCATTTACACAACATTTTTTGTCTGGTGTACAATAAAAAATCGTTAAAGTTGGTCTGTATTGTTTCAAACCAAGGGTTAACAGAAGCCAATATTTTGGGATGCGGCCTTTGCTTTGTATATTGGGATTGTCTTTATTTCGTCTTTGTTGACACTGGCGTCGATGGTTCTTGCCTCCTGGCACGCTGTTTGCGTACCACGTTAAACCCCAATCAAACAAATATATGAAATGCTTAACAACCCATGCATCCAATCCTACATCTTCCAGAGGCAAGGCAGAAAAGAAGATCGCCGCATTAAGCCTCTCTTCCTTTCTTACCTTGCCTTCATAGGCGATAAAACGTGAGTTAGCTAGAGTTGACAACAGTTGCTTTCGGATGACCTCTCTGTACTCTACCCAATCAGATGGAGACTTTCTTAGAATAAGATAGAGACGGTCTAAACATAGGACGACAAGTAGGCTATTTTTGTAATATACATGCATGATATGATTACCATTAACGAGTCCTGACGTCATCGCAGACATGTCAATTGGCAGTGGCGCCAAGCTTGTTTGTTGTAGACTTTGATGCATGTGTAAACGCCTTTTTGATTAGCCTACGTGTTTCTACCATAGTCCAATGAAATTTTGTGCCACGTTTTCCCTTCGAATTACAGCAAGGGATAGTATTGTGGAAGTCTCGTCTTACACATAGCCTACTGACCCTTGCATAGGAAGATGCCAATCCTAGTGCTTCTTGCTCAATACATTATTTTTTTGCTATCCGGGAATAGCGTTTCAAACTAATAGAAATAATGGCTCCAAAATGACACAACTGTGCAGCGATGGGTAACGAAGGCTTCCGCTGATCGGATAAATACTTCTAATGATCACTTAGGCTATAATTAAAGGCGTTGGACTGGTTGAATTTTTTTAGTAAAGACTTGGTTGAACACTATGGTTGATAACGGTGCTTGTATAACGTATGCACAGAAACGTGTCTGTGCAATAGTCTTACCATTTTAAACACGAGGTAATAATATGCCTGTACACCGACAGGCCCAAGGAATATCGCTTGCACTATACTGCTTATATACCCTCAATAATAAGCCTTAATCTCGTTGAACGCTCACTCTCACATTATCCCCATGACCCACAGCCGTCACGTAACCAGGTTGTTTTTACAGAGAAAATTCCACAGAATATACCGGGTAAACAAGCAACAGTTTTAGACTTAAAAATAATTTTAATCTCAGCAGAAAAAAAAAACACTATCCCTTTGTCAAGAAATTCGGTTTGATTTAAAATAAACCTAGGTATCCGTCAAAAGTAACCTTCGCTATATTGGATGCTGCACTCAAAGTTTAGTGTCGGGAGCAATATGCCTATTTTTATTTTATTTTTGCCAAACTATTTATTTATTTATTTATTTATTTATTTCACCACAAAGAGTAGTATAAATCATAAATGTATATAAACAAAGGTAAAGTGGCGGGAATAAAGTCCAAAATGGACTTGTTCTATCCCAGCGGTAATATGGTTGGCAAATAATCATTAGCAGTTGAAACGTGCAAAGTTAAATACAAAATTCGATAATTGCTGAAATTTGATTAACTATTGAAAGTGGTGTATTAAATTAAAAGTGGCACACTCACACGTGATTACGGCGTGGTTAATAGGTGATCTTTTAATAAAGATTTGAAATGGGATATGGATAAGACACGTTTTAGTTCATGTGGAAGTTTGTTCCATTCCCTAGGAGCTGCAATGTTAAGTGTATGTAATGACAAATTAGATCGGTAAAATGGTCGATATAGGTTAAACTGTTGGGTTCTGGTAGGATACGAATGTATTGCGGATTGTTTGTCAAACATTTCGCGGACGTTAATTGGCAGGAGATGTGGGTGGTACATAAATTTATGAGCGAATTGGAGACAATAAAATTTATTTAGCTGAAATATTGTTAGAAGTTTCATGGATTGAAATAAGGGTTCGGAGTTTTGTAGACGATGTGACGATGAAATTATACGGACAGCTCGTTTCTGAAGAAGATAAAGAGGTTTGAGATGAGTTTGATAGGTTATTCCCCAGAGAGCGTTTCCATAGGATAAATAAGGAAGTATTAGAGAATGGTATAATATTAGTAGTGTTTTTTTGTTTATTGCTTTTTGTACATGTCTTAAAAGACCCAAATTTTGAGCAACTTTTTTACTGACATGACTGATATGGGTTTGCCAAGAAAGCTTGTCATTAAGTATAATGCCTAGAAATTTAAAGCTTGAAGTAGGTAGAATTTCCTGATTATTATGATAAACACGGGGGGGAATGTCACGTATGTTAGAAGGATTAATATACATTATTTTTGTTTTTGTTATGTTTAAGGAGAGACGATTAGCTGACAACCATGTTGATATTTTGTCAATGGCAGCGCTCATCTTGTTGTGGTTGTCAGCCATCGTTTCAGCAGACGTACAAAGACTTGTATCGTCTGCAAAAAGTACAAGTTTGCACTCTTGTACGCAATTAAATATATCATTGATATACAGGAGGAAAAGTATTGGTCCTAAAATGGATCCTTGAGGAACTCCACATTCCATACCGTATGGTGGTGACTGGTAGCCATCATGCACAACAACATGCGTGCGGTTTGACAGGTAGCTGGAAAACCAATGGTTTACCGTCGATCTGAAGCCGTAGTGTTCAAGTTTTTTAAGTAAGATTGAATGATTGACTGTGTCAAAAGCCTTTGATAGGTCAAGGAAAGTTACTGCAGTAAACTGTTTCGCTTCCTTTTTTGACACAAGAAAATCGTAAAGAGATAGTGCAGCGTGAATAGTTGAATGGTTTGAGCGAAACCCATACTGGTTTCGTGATATGATTTCGTTATTCAATAGGAAATCCGTCATCATGTTTGCTGAAAGTTTTTCAATAATTTTGCTGAGGCTATTCAAAATTGAAATAGGCCTGTAATTTTCCACTTGGCTACTATCTCCGGATTTATAAATTGGAGTAATTTTTGCTGTTTTAAGAGCGTTTGGTACAGTTCCTGTAGAAAAGGAAAGATTGGCAATATGTGCGATAGGCAAAGATATAAATGAAGCAACAGATTTAATTTCCGACATGCAAATACCATCCAAACCAGGAGAAGATGATTTCATGCTGTGAATGGTCTTTGATACAAAGTCAGCATTTACTGTTGAGAAAGTGAACTCTTCGGTCCTTTGTTCGCCTAGGAAATTAGAAAAGTGGACAGGTGTATTTGGAATGTGTGACTCTAACTTAGAAGCCACTGATCCAAAGTAATTGTTAAATGTATTCACTATCTCTTGTTTGTCCGACACATTCTTCCCCTGAATATGGAAAGAAGAAAGTGATGATTTATTCTTTCGACCGGTAAGTTGATTTATTATTTTCCAAGTGGATTTAATATCGCTATTGCATGTATTAAACTTATTTTCAAAATAGTTTTTCCTTGCGTGTTTCACAAGACTATTAAGCTTATTTCTACATGCTCGATAATTCAAACGGTTATCAGAGGATGGATATTTCAAAGAAATACGATAGAGTTTATTTTTACGGTGGATCGACGTTAAAATACCCTTCGTAATCCATGGTTTACGTATTCTGGTCTTGGTAGGATATGAACTAACGATCGGAAAGCTTTCATCATAGATCCGACTAAATGTGTCAGAAAAAGTTTGCACAGCTTCATCCAAATTGTTGTTTGTGAGAACATTATTCCAATCCATCACTTTGATTTTGTCCTGAAAGTGTTTGACAGCAGTAGCTGTCTTTTTTCGAAAGTAGGTTTGCGCTGTAGGTTTGGAGGGAATAATGTCTCGAGCAATATGGAAAATAGGCAAGTGATCCGAAATATCTGTTAAGAAAATACCAGATAAAATATTTTGCTGGGGGAAATTTGTAAAAATGTTGTCTATCAAAGAGACCGATTGACTAGTTATACGGGTTGGTTTATTTATTAAAGGAAAAAGGTAATTACAATGCAAATGTTCAAGGAATGTTTTGGTTGGGTTGTGACTCTCAGATTTAAAGAGATCAACATTAAAGTCTCCCATAAGAACACAAGACTGGGTAGGTTTAATTTTAGACTGAAGAAGAGGGAAAAATGTATCATTAAATTGATTGACACATTTACCAGGCGGTCTGTAGACAACACCAACAAGATACTGTCTATCAGTAGTGCTTAATTCTATAAAGATAGATTCATATAATCCCTCGTCATCACAATGACATAAGTCTTCCCTGACAGTGCAGGGTTTTAATGCATTGCTGACATAAATGACGACACCTCCGCCTTTTCTGGTTTTCCTCGATACAGAGTAAGACGTATACCCAGGTAAATCATAAATTTTCTCTGTGACAGGTGTGAGCCAGCTTTCTGTAAAGCCAATAACACTAAACTTATGGCCAATGCCATCGAGAAAACCAACAACTTCGTCATAGTGTTTATTAAGGCTTCTCACATTTAGATGACAGAATGACAGCTGATTGTGCTCAGGGATATTTAATGAATTCACTTCAGACAGAAAACTAGTATCTGTGTGATATTTACATTGATTAGAATTGATGTCACTCCAATGTTCAACCTCATGTTCGTTGTCATCAGTATTACATTTACTGTTATTGACATCGTTTAATTGAATGGGGTCAAAGCATAGACTATCAATGTAGGTAAAATCAATAGGTGTGTTAATATTAGTATTATTAGGGCGGTTGGGAACAGGTATGTCGGTACAGTCATAGAATGGAAGAGTTGAAAACTGACTAGGGAATGGAACAGGTGTGGAGTCCGAACCTTTATCCACCATTAAAATGATAAGATCTACTTATTAATAGTAACCAATCACGTGTGAGGATGCTAGCATATGTGAAATACAATATTTTTTTGTCATAATATCTGGACGACATTATGATGTTATATTTACATTTTATAAGGAGCAAAATAAAGAAAAATAACAAAATAAACATAATCAAATTAAGAGACATGCTGCTCAATAGGAGCTCAATAGAGTCTGTGGATAATAGTGGTTATAAATAGCCACCAGTTATTGCACACTTAATCTCAATAGAATGACCATGCTGTCTATAAATAGCTTTTTCGTTGAACAAGTCAATCATGTAGTTTGGCATGAAAGTCAGCATTGGTATGTTTGGAATCGTCACTTGTGAGGATGACATAACTTGTGTTATGCGGTACAAAAACTTGCCGACTTACAATGTAGCCTACTATAGCTGATGTGTGTAATGTTTACAAATGTGACGAATACAAACAGAATCCATGTAACAATGTACATAGAATATAGAATCAAGTAAAAATAATTTTTTTTCCCAAACTCAAGTGTGCAATAAAGTGGCATGATACACGAAACAGTTTAATAACAACAACAGTTGGATTTCATGAAAAAAACACTAGATCGGGATATGGAAAAATATTGATTGTAACAAGACAAATAGCCTAGTAGCAACCATAGTATTGACCAAATAAAGTTTATAAGGGAAAGCGAGCAACATTCATTCCTTAACTTCCAACTGAGATAGCTTCGTTTTCTCGTGTACACGGGGTCCCTGTGGTGGTGAATAATATAAGTTATACTGTTATTGAAGTAGAGATTTACTGTATTGTAGGCCTATAGCACAGACAATAAATCCACACACATCTTCGCTGATCAATCAAGAATTTTGGTCACAATAGGCTTGCCGTCTACATATAACTGGCCCCTAGAAAATCGCACTCTTTTACCTTCACGGTAATATTTATCCATTGTGTCACGAAGTTGATTTTTTAGTTGTCTGTCTTCGGGAATGAGGTCCTCGGTTACGAACGTAGGCTTATTTTTTAATTGAGATTTGCTGGCTATCAAAACTTCCCGACGCTGGGGTCTGTAAACAAATTTAGCGATTATGTGCCTGTTATGTTCATCTGTAGCTCTTCCAACACGATGTGCATTCTCAACTGAAATATCCGACGAAATGTTGAGGTCATCTTTGATAAGTTTTTGAACAATCGTTATGCAATTTTCGTCTTTTGTTTCAGGTATTCCACCAAACCTCAGGTTGTACTCGCGACTGTAGCGTTCAAGATTTAATACTCGGGTTTTCAGTTTAATATTGTCTTCGGTTAGGTTTTCAACTTGTTTTTGAGCCGTTTTGAGTTTGTTTATATCTTCAGTTACTTTGGTTTTTAGTTGAGACACTTCTAAATCAGATTGTTCAATACTCTTTATAAGGCTAGCCTGCTGACGTTCAACGTTCGCCATGCGTTCGGTCAGATCATGTTGTTGGCTAATTACTTTGTTGAGAGAAAGCTGAATGTCACAAAATGATTTTTTGATAAAGTTCTCAAGAGATTTAAATTGATTAGCGGTAGGAAGACTGTCTGACTGTACCTGTCCATTAGAACTGCTTCCTTCCACTTCGACTCCATCCACGTTGCTTTGCACGGATTGCACGGACTCCGGGGCGATGGAATTTTCCTCAGATTCGCCTATCACTTGAATATGTTTTGCTTTCGATGCAGCAGTTTTTTTAGGAGGCATGGTGATCAATCTCTTATCGTGATTCAACAATTTGCACTGAATAAAATATCGGTTTAAAAGTCACCACAGGTTATTTTGACCACAGACTCAGAGAGCTCAAACTCGACACGTCTTAACCGCTGCGCATGCCCAGTTGTACTATAGAGTTAATGTTGGACGTCGCTTGCATATACTTCACAAACTGATCTGCTCCATATTGCACATTAGTTCCGAGGGCAACAGGAAGCTTCCTCCCAACCTCCCGCTCAATATAAATGGAGAAAAGTTGCTTCTTTGAGCCAGTCCGTTAGGTTTTGAAACAACACAAAAATTGCGTCCTCTGGAACAACGCCATTCTGTGCCGGAGTGAAATGGCAGATCTAACGTCCGTTTTGTCACCTCTGCCAATTTTTATGCTTTATCATTGTAACGTTTATTTAAAGGTAGTATAATCTCTCTTTGAACAACTGAGTTAGAGTTGACCACAGCTACTTTCGGATGACCTCTCTTTACCCAATCAGATGGGGGCTTTCTTAGAATAAGAATTGAGTCGATGCGCGAAGTTGTTTCCCAGCATCGCTTAATTGGCAACTTCGCAGCATCACCTCACGGTCAAATAAGGTTTATAAACATGGTCTTAACCGGCTTCCAAAGTAATAGATTGTTACACAGTCAAGCTTCAATAATTATCATTTGTCACTGCTTTTTGTCAGGCCAAATCGGAGGAGAATCTCCTCTCCCCTCCACACAGGGGGAATCCCCCCTCCAAACACACACGCACACAGACATAATCGAATATCGTATACGTATTCACACATGTATTTGAAAAAAATCCCAATCGTATTGATGTGTTTGGAATAAAGTAAAACCAGCACTATAGCAACCCATTGAATCGAGATCGCAGATAAAGAAGTGGAAATGTAATTCGGAACGAATCTTAATAATTTATGATTCCCTAACATTGAATGCATAAGAAGCCCATGTGATAGGTCTGTTTAGAATCTAGCACTTCTTACTTAACTGCTCGTGGTTGCGTTTAAATAGTGATGGCCAAGAAGATCTTTTGTATAAAAAAACACGACGCTATCTGATATGTGGGAGGTGGGAAATGACGTATTACATATGTGATTCAGTCGGGTTCATATTGCGATCTTTCAAGTCAATGTAGACGACAAACTGTGCACAAAGCGAGATTTACTTTCAACAGAAGTTTGCGACAGTCCTGATCCAAAAAGCAATTATTCATCGCACTTTCGTATCTGAACTTATGGGACGAAAGTCTATCAAGTCTACATTGGTAAGATAGAATCTGTTTCCTTCTGGTTACCTAACTATATTTCTAAAGGAGAAATTCTTCATTGCTCATGTCTGGACTTGTGGATGGGTCGAACCTTTGCCCAATAAACATCAGAAGAAATAGGTAGATTGGAGAGACTGCCGTACTTACCTGAATATTTCTGAAAAGGAAATGTCAGTTTTTAAAAGCTGTCCGGTCTGAATTTATGAGCTGGGACAAAATCTCTGTCCAGATAAGATGAAACGAAATGTAATTAAGATTGCAGAGAGCCAATTCACGAAAAGACGTTTTGATGCATCGAACTTTAGCTTTAAAATGTTTTTTTGAAGAGAGCCACCAAGACAACTTTTCGGATGCGTCAGAAGAGGCAATTACAACCGTATCATTTCAAAAGAAGTTACGTTATGTAGGCGTGACACGTTGGGTATATATTTTATGAAACGTAAGTAGCCCCCAAAGTTGTTGGAAACAATTGTCCAAGCTGTATGGATCTTGACGTCTATGTGCTAACCTGCAAAGAATAGCCTACATTCAATCGGATGTGCAGAGAGGTTTATTCAGATGCAATCTATGTTGCAAGATAATGCTAATCGATGATGTCTATTTTGAAATTGGAAACACGTCCTAGTTCTTGAGAAAATGCTATGGAAGCGCTGGGGCTTGATTACCACCGACCGCTGTAATCCGGAGGATTGTGTCTCATGTATAAATGTTTGGTTCTGATCAGTCGTAATCAGGTCACGTGGTGTAAAACAAATGTTAAGGTTGCATGATTTCTGTCGGTAACATGGATAATGCTGGAGCGTCACATTTATTTTGCCAATTAACAAAGTTATGTCTCTTTTGTTAACGTGGAAACGATGTCATTTCATAAAGGGGCAGAATGTATGTCCATGTATATCGCTAGTCACTAAAGTTATTAACTAGTCCAAGTACTGGTACGATAATGTCGTTACATTCTGATGTTCTGCAAGTATTGTGAATGAGCATAACCATTGTTGATCAGCAGTTGATAATTGATCTTGATCTGAAGCCTATCACTCGTTAAACGTCCAATTTATCATACTGCGGCGTGCCTATTGTAATTCCTCACGCCAAATTTTTATTCTGACTGGTCAAAAACACGTCACATGGCTATAACACACAAAATCACGTTCACAAAAGCATCACTTCATGGCTTACGTGAAAGCTTTCACTGGTAAAGCCTATACATCGACAGCGTCGCGCGCAAGCGTTCTTTGTAAAGCAGGGGCCAACACCATTTAATTATGGGTAACAATGTTAGTCTATGTCGCTAATGTTTACAACTGATAAACCTGCCAAACACTGGAGCGAGTATAGATCTATCTTCGATTTAACGAATAAGGACCACATGTTTAGGAAAGCAACATCATGGTATTGTCCTTAAATGTCTCGAGTTGACCAAATGCCATCTTCATTTCTCAAACATGCGTACAGTAGCAATATTTGTAAATTTGTACTCATACTAAACTGTTTTGTTCGGATGAGTAGAAAATTCTTAATGTAGCATGAACAAAACACATGACGTCGCGTGATGGAACGTGTGGTATTACATTTTATTTTACTTTCTGTCAACGGTACGCTCACTTATCAGCGGCTATTTAGTGATACAAATACTTTTGTTTTAGCCCGCTGACAGAGTACAGGGTCAACGTAGACGGTCACTGCGGTGGAACTGGGCTATGTCATTTGGGGGCGTTAACGAATAAGGACCACAAGTGATTCCTTATTCGCTTCCATAGCATGCATGGCGCCACTGCCACTTGACACTCGTCCCATGGATTCAGATACGAAAGTGCGATGAATCATTTGTTATGTGGAATTTGGAGCAGCTGCACCTAAGCTATAGCTGCCTGGGAAACAACTTTGTCGGGAACCTATCAAAGTCTGTACGAATATTCTAGTCAGAAACGGCTAGTAGCAGATTTTAATTTTACGTTTAAAAACTAAACTATATTCTGGCAACCATCGAGAAAGGTCCCTTCTTGTATCAGTGGCTATAAAGGAAGCATTTGTACACCCGCTGATAAGTGAGAGGAGACCTAGTCAAAGTTAACTTCCTTTCGTCCATTTGAAAGCAGACCCCGTTTCTGTCTCGTGAAAGCGATCGACATCCCATAAAAGGTTAGAATTACACAAGTCCCATCTTCCTATGCAAGGGTCAGTATGTGTAAGGCGAGACTTCCACAATACTATCCCTTGCTGTAATTCGAAGGG